>AWOL01S0011171.1:137620-174537 GCA_000715115.1 Nicotiana otophora | reverse complement strand
CCCCCCCTCCCCCAATTAATTCCCCACCTCCATCTATTTCAATGATTTTAGTTCCTATTGAGAATTTGAACTCCATAGTCTATACTTTAGTCTAGAGGGGTGAAGTTCAGCATTTGCATTCCTATAGAGAACTCCTAAACTCCAAACTAGCCGAAAATGCTCATTTTGTACTTGCTCATGCAGATGTTTCCGTGATATTTGTTGTAAATTGTCAGCTTCTATCTTTTTTTGAAGGCATCCGGCTGGGAGTGGTTTCAACCGGGTATATTTGTGCTATCTTTTAACCGTTTAGGTGAGATGTTCATATCATTCAAGCCTTCAATAAATAAATAAAAATAATGTTCAAATAATTAACATGATATTAGAATAGATAGAGTTCTTCGGTTGATGTTTTACTGCCACCATTGTCAACAAAAATTTTCACGTACTTGCCTTATAAAAAAGAATCATATCGTTATATTTAAAGAAGTATGTCGATGACTTAATTAATAAATAAAAACGTGCCCTTGATAATAATTTAAACTTTTAAATGTGATTACACAATTCAACAAAGTTAGGCACATTTCTCTCGATCCCTAAGATACATGGGAAACGAAATCTGCACATTGATCTCTCTGCTTTTGAAGTTGGGAAGACTTCTTAAGCCAAATAACAATCGACACAAATTAGTAGTGGACGCAGTGACATTTAGCATCTAGTTAAATCAATATAGGAACCCATTTTTAAACTCAACAATTTGGTATTCCTTCCATAATACATAGGATTCTTCTGCCGTGTTTGGTCCATGTTAAGACAGAGTCCTTGGTATGCGTACCACGTATATCCAAAATTTTCATTTCAATTCGGAAGAGCACTGTCCTTTAAAAGGCTTAGGTACACTAGAACAGAGTTATAATTCGGAAGAGCACTGTCCTTTCAAGATTTAGATCAAATTGCACTCTAGCATCCGACTATCTTTTTTCCTAAATAGTTTATCCCTAATATATAAGGTTAGAGAAACCCAAATTGGATAGTTTTAAAAAGAATTTTCAGAAACCACTATGGTTTAGTAACTATTAACTTCCTATAACTACCATATACATAATTACTTCCTATAGCTACTATTCAGTTGTTACGGTAGTGTATTCACATGTATTCGCATTGCTGTATTCATGAATATACCAGCAAAAAACGCATAAAATCAGGGTAGTCCAACTATACGCGCATGTATTCACATTTATTCGCGCCATGTATTCATGAATACAACAGTAAAAAGCGCTTAAAATCATGGCAGTTCAGCTATACACGCATGTATTCACATGTATTCGCGCTGCTGTATTCATGAATACAACAGTAAAAAGCGCCTAAAATCAGGGCAGTCCAGCTGTACGCGCATGTATTTACATGTATTTGCGCCATGTATTCATGAATACAACAACAAAAAATGCCTAAAATCAGGGCAGTCCAGCTGTACGCGCATGTATTCACATGTATTTGCGCTGTTGTATTCATGAATACAGCTGTACGCGCATGTATTCACATGTATTCGCGCCATGTATTCATGAATACAGTAACGACAATCCCTTAAAAATAGGTATATCCAGCTGTTTAAGAGAGAGGAGAAACATAAATAGCGTATTTCATGTCTCAATGATAGTATATACTATAAAATACTTATTTTGTTGTAAAATATAAAAGGTAGCTATAAAAAATAATATTTTAAAATAATTTTGATTTATAATAAATAGGGTGTATATCTTTACTATATGAGTTAAATTGTTTTAGTTTTAACTTATTATTGAAATAACTCAGTAGTACTATACTTCAAATTTTGACCTCTTGAAAACTAGACTATTCTGTAGGCATCTAGTAAGGAAAGCTTTAGATGGCCTCAGGAATTTGCAGCCCAACAATAACATGATATCTCCCGTTAGTTACTTACTTTAGTAAATGACAAAAAAAATAAAAAAAACAATTTTGTCCCATCATTGATCTTTTAACCCCAGTCATAGAAGTTAGCCCCATGACAGAATTTTAAAACATGCTGGGTAAGATTTTCCCGGATTGCCGGAATTTTAAAGCACGCTGAGCATAATTTCAGCAATTAGGATGATCGTTAGGATTTTGCCATAGATCTTAACGGATCGGCTAAAAATTCTAATGATCGTCATTTTTGGTGCTTTAAAATTCTGATGAGCGTGCTTTAAAATTTTAACGTGGGTCTTTTATTCTTAATTTTTTTTATGAGGTCAAAATATAAACAATGATTTAAAAAGGATCCATCCAGCGTCATTTCTAGTATAATGTGAAAATGACATCAGATAGTCACTTTTAGGCATGTTGTTTAAAATATATTCACATTTTATAATATATCTAAAGATTAGCCAATTTGCTAAAACTTCAGGACACGATGTTCTGAAATTTAAACCTCAAGGTTCAAGCCTCAGGACATCGTGTCTTAAAGTTCGAATATTGTGTCCAAAAAGAATTTTATATCCAGAATTTAAATTAACACTTCAGAAATGCAGGACACTTAGTTATGAATTTTAAATTAGCAGCTCAAAAATTTAGGATATAATAATTCAGGATACTTAGTCTTAAGTTTGGGTGAATTGACTAATCATTAAATACCTTATAAATTGTGAATATATTTTGAATAGCAGCCTTAAAAGTGGCTACTAATGCACTTCGGGTGAAATTAAAAAATAGTCAGATTTACAAGTGATAATTGAAAAATAGTCACAGTTTCAAAAGTAATCGAAATTTAGCCACTTTTCATGTAAAGATAAATCTGAACGAAAATACTGTTCAATATCCGAAAAATATTCCAGTATAATATACATGTGAACTTCCAGCATAATACGCTGGAAGTTCATACACATGTGCTCCAATCTCCAGTATATTATGCTGGAACTTTCCGTGTACTGGAGTTCCAGCATAATATGTTGGAAGTTCATACACAGGTGCACCAATCTCCAGTATATTATGCTGGAACTTTCCGTGTACTGGAGTTCCAGCATAATATGTTGGAAGTTCATACACAGGTGCACCAATCTCCAGTATATTATGCTGGAACTTTCCGTGTACTGGAGTTCCAGCATAATATGTTGGAAGTTCATACACAGGTGCACCAATCTCCAGTATATTATGCTGGAACTTTCCGTGTACTGGAGTTCCAGCATAATATGTTGGAAGTTCATACACAGGTGCACCAATCTCCAGTATATTATGCTGGAACTTTCCGTGTACTGGAGTTCCAGCATAATATGTTGGAAGTTCATACACAGGTGCACCAATCTCCAGTATATTATGCTGGAACTTTCCGTGTACTGGAGTTCCAGCATAATATGTTGGAAGTTCATACACAGGTGCACCAATCTCCAGTATATTATGCTGGAACTTTCCGTGTACTGGAGTTCCAGCATAATATGTTGGAAGTTCATACACAGGTGCACCAATCTCCAGTATATTATGCTGGAATTTTCCGTGTTGTAGCAAAATAATGACTATTTTTCAATGACTTTACAAATGCTGGTTATTTTTCAATTACCGAACTAGCTAGCCCGTGCTATTTTTACATGCACTTCGCCCTAATGGCAAGGTCCAGGACAGTCCAATGACAATTTTTATTTAACAGCCCACTTAGGTTTAGCAAGCAATTTAAAAAGCCTCATACTAATTTGTAGCCCAACAAAACATGATATATATCTCCCATTAATATTCATGTTTTTGCATTACTAAATCAGACGCAGAATACTTCTCTAATGATTAACTTTAGGGATTCAGGAGTTGTATTCCAGCTTTAAAGAGTGAGCCATTGATGTGATGTGCCAACCTTTTGTGAAGCATATCTGACCACGTACTAGCTAGCTACGTAGTATTTTCCGATGAATTGTTTTCACTTTATGACAGCATCATATTCTGAGCCCTACATTTTTCTTACTGTTCATCATTTTATAGTACATAAATTAATTTGTGGGTCTACTAATTATGAACGTCTGAGTGTTAGGTGTAGAAAAATAAATTAGATTAACAAGAATTGATTGTTCCTTTTCGTTTAATTGAAAGCAGCACAAATTGTTACTCCACGAAACAAGCTTTGTAGGACTTCTTTGCCTCATTCCTAGTTGATGCTAATTCGAATTTGATTTTTTTCTTTCTAATAATTGAACACATTTGTCGATAAATTTTATCCATAAATCGTTTTTCTTTCAAAACTTATTTGTTTTTGTTCATTCCTATTGCAACAAAATGGACTTTACAAAGGCTGAGAATTGCTTCCCAATGATCTATTCCTGGTTTTAGATCTGATTACTTATTATGTTTTAGAAAATATCCGACATCGTTTTATATAGATACGGCCAGGAAATAGAGTCGATATTGAAGTAAGTCTTTATAATTCAACCAAAGGGCGTATAATTTATCAACTCCACAACAAAGATTTAAGTCTGCTAATCACAACAACTGCTTATATTACGACGAGCGTCAAACATATATATCTTAGTAAATGCTTGATGAAATTCGGTTACCTTATAACAAACGTACCATACTATAATGAAAATGAGATATGTTAAATGGATTTAACTTAATTATATACATTGATTGCGTTAAAGTTTTATATAACTTGTGTAATTTAACCTTACATCGAGTTGGTTGACATGGTTTCTAAGTTATTAATTCCACTTACTAGCTATGACCTGTTACTTACAGTAATTTGTCAATATTGTCTATGGTATAAAAGTTAAATTCGGTAAAAATTATGTAATGTAAAATGATTGGGACTATGCATATATTGGTAGGGGCAGAATAGAGTTTAAGGTATAATATCGGCTATAGAATCAGTAACTTTTATTCAAACTCTGCCTGTATTTTAATTAGGAAATTTATTTAATACATATAAATTATTAATTTAAAATTCAGCAATTAACTTAAAAGGGCTAAAATTTTAAATACAAAGACTTTAAATCTTGATTTCGCCCCGTAATAGTATCATTGCATTGTTGGTGAATGTCAAAGTGTACAACTTTAAATTGTGCCTTGACAAAACTGCCATCCTAGACAGACGATATCGGCCAAAATCATCATTAAACTGCCGATGGTTTTAACAAATCATATATGATAATGAGAGTTGATTAGAACCAAACCAATTAACGTGCAATGACGTGATCAAAATGTTACAATTCGATCGAACAATAAGGTTGAATTGTAAAGTTCTTAATTATAATCATCATCAGTGCTGACTGGATGGAGCGAAAGAACTTGAGAAATAGCTTTCCATCACTACCAGAAAACAAGATACTCAACAAACTGCCTTTTTAAGTTACAGTTAATAAACACGCCTCCATGCAGGGCGGAGTTAGTGCATCGTTTTGATCATGTCGAACTTAATAATTTTAGTTCAAATCATATATATATATTTTTAAATAAATATAAATCATTTATTTAAAACTTATTAACTTAAAATAGAATCCCTTTTCCATAAATTTCAAATGCTAGCTTATCCTCTACTTTCATGCATGGTCCATCACCATGTTCTGCAAAAGAGTTGCGCGCGCCGCTACTTTTGCAGTTAACAAACCCTACCCCAGTTGATAGTGAAACTAGTTCCTTTAATTAATCATACATATAACTCACATGTATTGTCAATTTAATCTGTCATGTCACAATTAAAACAAGTTCAACCTTTTGTAATTTTGATTTTTTGTATCCGTTTATTTGCAAAGACTTTTTTAAGGAATCGCTGTAGCATGTTTCAGTCTTATCTAATAATAATAATAATAATAATAATAATAATAATAATTAATTATTATTATTAATTAGTTTTATGCAATCCTAAATGAGAATTTGGTTAAACACCGACACGTGTTTTTCTAATTGGGCAAAAGAGAAAAATAACTTAAAAAGATAATGCTAATTAAACTATTGAACCCAGTGGGTCTTAGTTGTTAATTGGTTAGTAAAAGAGATGAACTCATCCACACCAATATCCTTGCTTTGGCCTTATTTTTATAGGCTTTTCATTTGTGAGCCTTGTTGGCACATTTGAAGCCTTTTATTCAAGGCTAACTGAATTTGTTTCAGTAGCCTATATGACTTTAACAAAGACTTATGTTGAGAAATTTGATCGAAGTGCAAATTTCGGAATGTGGCAATTAAAAATTGAGGCTATCCTAATTCAGGATGGCTTAGATTTGGCATTGCAAGGAAAGGAGAAGAAGTCGGATAAAATGACGGATGAGGAGTTTGCCGTCATAGACAAAAAGACAAAAACATGTATCATTTTAAATCTCTCAAATGAGGTTTTACGTGAAATTTCTGTAGAAACCACAGCCAAAGGCATGTAGGAAAAATTGAAAACCTTATATATGAAGAGGACGGTGGAAAATAGGCTTTACCTGAAGCAGAAGCTTTATACAATCCGTATGGGTGAAAGTACCTCTATTCTCTCTCATCTTGACACCTTTGATTCCATTCTTATGGATTTGAGTAATATAGATGCTGAAATTAAAGATGATGATCAATCTGTGTTACTGCTTTGTTCTCTACCCCCATCTTTTAAGCATATAAGAGATACTATGCTTTATGCAAAAGATATTATCTCTTATAAGGATATTAAATCTATCTTAAAATCAAAAGAACATATAGATAATGATATTACTGGGGAAGCTAGTGGAACTCAAGCCGAAGTTGGCTTGTTTTTTAAGGGCAAATACGACTCCATATCCAGATACAATAATTTAAAGTGTCGCTATTGTCATAAGAAATGTCACATTATCTCTGAATGCTATAAACTGAAAAATAAAGAAAAGCATAAAGAAAGAAAAAATGAGCACAAAAATACTGACACCACCGAATCTAGTGTAGCAACTGATGAGATTGAGAAAACTATATTTTTAGTAACTGAAACTAGTTTCAGATCAGACAATGAGTGGATTTTAGATTCCAGTTGTTCATATCATATGTGTTCTAGCAGGGACTTGTTTTCTACATATGATTCAGTTGCAGGTGGAGTTGTCCAGCTGAGTAACAATGTTACTTGTAACGTTATTGGCAAAGGTACAATTCGGATCAAAATGCACGATGGCGTAGTGAAAATTCTCACCGATGTTAGACATGTTTCTGACTTAAAGAAAAATCTCATCTCTTTGGGCACTTCAAAAATCCTTTGGGTACACATTCACTGATGATGTTGGAGTTCTAAAAAAATTTCAAGGTGCTCTTGTGATCATGAAAGCACACAGATCTGGTTTGTTGTATACTTTATTGGGATCCACTGTTATAGGCCCTATTACATTTTCGGTATCAGACAACTTGTCTGATTTTGATGGCATTAAATTTTGACATAGGCCCATTGGGACTTTTGCGGAGAAGGTGGAGAAAATTTACTATATCAGCCAAAATTAGGCCAAGGTAGAGATTTGTAAAAGGTGGCCTTATTTTTAGGCTTTTCATTTGTGAGCCTTGTTGGCACATTTAGAGCCTTTTATTTAAGGCCTTGTTGGCCAAATAAATGGCTTTGTATTTTGAGAGGACGTGGCCAATTGTTGGCCAAGCATTTCTTTCTTGTTTTCATATACAATGGGGACTCTCTACTCATTTGAAAACACACCAACAAGACTTATTTTCATTTCTTGTTTCTTCCTTTTCTTTTTATTAAGAGTGTTTTGTATGAGAGTTAGTGTTGGGAAGCACTTGTGTGAACCCTTTCTTTGGAGTGATCTTGTGAGGTTATTCTCTTAGGGTATTTGGGATTAATTATAATGTTTACTCTAATTTTGTACTCTTGTTGGTACAGTGAAATTTCTCATCTCCGCTTGTGGACATATGTCACTTTGACCGAACCACGTTAAATTTATATCCTCTTTATATATTTTAATTGCCGTTGTTATCAACTTTCATTATCTTTATTATTGTCATTATACCGTTGTTTGGCTAAATTTTGCACTACTCGGATTCCCGATCCTACCAATATTTATGATGGTAAAATTTGATTGAATTTTATTTGGCGTGATTCTTGCAACTCAGAACAAAAAAAGTCCTCCCACGAAAGCTTACAGGTCAAACTCATAACACGTCACGATTTTAATCTTTGAGTACTTGAGGTTCTAACTCAGACAACCAATGATATTTGTATTAGGAAGCATATTTATCCTCTAGTTCCTAATTTAAGAATTACACAGCTTGAGAAGTTGGACAACCCTGAGCAAATTGTCCAATTCACGTGTACTAAGTACTACTTTTATTTACTGAAAATCTGCTAGTAAATAAAAAAGAAAAAGAAGAAAAGAAAAGGCTTTTTGTTAGTTTGAGTGCCTTTATGGATTACTAAATCATTTGGTTATTTACCTTACTCCTTAAGCGTAAGCAAAAATAAACAGTAAAGTAAACACAATAATTTTTACGTGAAAAATCACCCGGTTCAAAGGTGCAATAATCACGACCTGCCACGTAGGATTTTAACTTCAACTTCACTAGAACAATGAGCCAAATGTATCGATTATAAATCTGTAACTCAATACTCTCCGGTTCTCCTACTTCAACTATTTGACTTACAAGTTACTCTAACTTGCAAAATCAAACATTCACTCCAACTCACTGATTTTATATGACACTTTGATTACAACTCGATTTCCTAAAACACATTTACTAGACTGACTCAAGAAGAACACAAACACTGGTACTCGACTTGAGTATAGAAAATGAAGTTCTTTAGTTGATGTGCAAAAGGATAATTTTAGTAGTCCAAAAAGATAGTATTTAAACTCCCTGGACTCCGAAGTCTTTTAGGAGTCCGATGCGTAGTCAGCTTCTCGTTTGATAGGACTTCTACTGCTCCAAGGACTCCACAATTCTTGGGACTCTTGTCTCTCACTTAAGCATATCTTCTTGGATAACAACCCTTATCATGTTTAGCAGTCCTCTTCCAACGAACTCGGACTTGGGTAACTTTGTGATAAAGCTACTGTCTTGTAAGAACGTGCAATCATCAACCTTGAGGACCTGGTTCTTAGAGCAGTTAAACAGCTACGTTGAGGACCTGGTTCTTAGAGTATTTCCTCTGAATAAACTTTGTTAATCATCAAAACCTCAATACTCAAAAAATTTCCCCTTCTTCATGATGACAAATTTTGTGCACATTAAAACCAGGTAATCACCTCACATCACAACAACACGATGACACAGAGAAAGTACAACAAGTATACAACAAGCACACAAACAGGCACATCAACACCAACACCCAACTCTATCTTCCCCTTTTTGGCATCATCGAAAAAAAACAAAAAGTTATTAGACAGACTAAGCACGGTTAATGCAAGATTCATGGCTATTTAGGCTACATCACAAGCTCAAGAATTATCAAATAAAAATAACGCGTTAAAACAGCATAAGAGAATTCATTTAGTAGTGCCAAATTAATCCCAGGGCCTTGGCTCAAAACATTAGAGAAAAATAAACTGAAACATCCTGCAACCTACTTAGAACTAGAGCAAAAGAAAAAAAGAAAGAAAAAAAGAACTAAAGCACCACTGGGTTAACAAAACAAGCTGATGACATGGGGTGAAGGACCAGGGTCATGGTTGAGAGGAAGATGGGTCAAGGCTTTTACAATGGTGGCAATCTGTTGGGCATGAGCCTCTTTGTCCCTTCTGAGCTTCTCCCTAAGCTGTCTGGTTTCTTTTATCAACTCATCATTGTCTTCTGTAAGATTGACATTCTCCTCAAGATCCAACTCCAACCTTTTAGAGACCTCTGCTGCCATGCTGCTATTAGGTAAAATAGCAGAACCTGTTGGCCCTCTAACCTTGATCTCCTCATAGCCAAACTGCTTGAGGGTAACACCATCCATAACATCATTGTGATTTCCAAACTTAAGCTCAGTCAAGGAAATATTGAGCTTGTCAAACAACTAAGTTAACATTAAGCCATAAGGCATATCATACTTAGGCTTGAAAATGTCTGCACCCCTTGCCATGTGCTGAATCATCAGACTAGGGAGATTGATAGCTTTACCAGTATCAAGTAGTTCCATCACAGCCATGTCAAGCAGGGTAGCTTCATGGCTCCTCTCAGATCTCCGCAATATGCAGGATTTCACAAAGTGAAATAACAGCTTGTGAAAATGAGTCATATCAGTCTTGTACACCTTCTGGGGAGCATCTAACTCAAACTTCTAAAAATATTTCCCGGTGACCACAATGCCTGTGTCCACATCATTGTCTATAACTGGCCACTTTTTTTCAAATAATTTTCAAAACCTAAAGAGGGAATATTCAGTAACAGCCCAGGCTCTTCAGTATCAAACTCCATCTCAAACCCCCTTACAGAACTTTTGACCACCTTTTGCTTAAAACTCCACCACAATAGGCACACACACATGAGGGAATGCCTTAACAAACATGTGTTTCCATCCCTATCGTTCAAGTTTTTCAACTAACTGAGCCATATCTTTCTCATCAGTGTCTGCAAGAATCTTCCCATTCAACACTTTTCTATTCCTGAATTCAGTAATCTTGTCAACCACACTAGGCATAACCCTCTTTTTATTTCCTTTACTCTCCTTCTTAGATGTGGTAGCTACCCTGGTGGGATTAACAACCTTCATCTTTTGTGTTGATGTCTTTTCTTATAGAGTAGAGTCAGACTCATCCTCTTCATCCAACTCAACTATAGGTTCAACAACATGAGCTTGCTTTCTTAGCTTATTGGCACCTCTAGACTCCTTAATGATTAGTTCATCAACAACCTTTCTTTTACTCCTTGTGAGAGGAGACCTAGCAAGAAGAGCCACTTATTTTCTTATAGGGATAACTGATTCACAGGGGCCTTCTTGCTCTTTTTACTTACTGTAGACAGGGGTAAATCATCCTCATCATTGCTAACCTCCTCATCTCCAGTAATAGGAGTTAACAAAGGCCCAGTTTCTTCAGCCCTTTTCTCCCCACTTGCTTCTTCCAAAGGGCTATGACAGTGTTTCCAATAGCCATAGAGCCTTCAGATTCCCCACTTGCATTCTCTTACCCACTCTCACGTTCAATACTATCACTTTCACTTCCCTTTTCTTATTCCTCACCTTCATTCTCAGAATCACCTTCTTCCTCACTATCTTTTTCATCCTTTCCAGAATCTCCCACTTGTTCACCTAACTCATCTTCTACCTCACTCTCCCTTTCCTCTCTATATTCTCCCTCATTCTTACTCTTTTTCTCATCGGTATCATGATTCATATCCTGAGCCTGATGCTCCTCATGACTAGCTACCTCTCCTCCTTCTTCCTCACCTTCATCATCACCCTCATCCTCAATTTAGATGAAAGAGAGACCATCAGAAGCCTCTTTATTCACTGGTTCTTTCTCACCTTCCCCCTCAACCATATGTATGACATTTATGGTATCCACCCTTTACTCCTGAGTTGCAATTTCTATTTTTAAAGTAGTTTCCTCCAGCCGTATTTTTTCACTTATGGGTGGAACAATTTCTAAGGGTGTAACTTCAATAGTAGAAACCAGAACATCTAACTTTGATAGAGGTAGTTTTATCTGATCAGTAATAGTCGACACAGATTCCCCATGAGCCACAACTTCCTTAACCAATGTGTACTCCTTAGTAGCAGCAAAAATCACCACATTGTCACTCTTAATAGATTTTCTTGATGTAGCCTTGATCTTAATGGGTTTAGAGGTGTTTTTGAAGCAGACATAAGTGCATGAGAAGGTAGTTTTGGAGATAAAGGTCCAGTAGAGGTGGGAATAGTGGGTACAACAGGAGCATGGGACGATGGTGAAAGTATAGTAAATGCTATAGGGGGAGAGAACAAGCATGGGTTCAGGTTCACTAGTTGATTTTGCACTTTTCTTAGGATTGGGCTTCATGTTCTTGGGTTTGGCTTCTATCTTGGATGATGATTTTGCTTTAGAGGGAGTTTGGCTTGATTTAGGCATGATGATGAGATAATAAAATTAATGAAAGAACGAGAGAATTTTTTCTTGATTCTTGCTTAGGGTTTAAGAGGAACAGTGAGGTCTGAGAGACGGATCACAAGAGGGCTTTTAAAGAAGGTAGTCCTGATTTGACTAAAATAAAAAGAGTAACCAAATTTGAGTTCTAACGGGACTGTAATGACGGTTACTTTTGACTATTAGACTTTTAGGAGTAATTAGACTCTAATTGCTCTAGGATTCCCCCTTAATTCTTGACTTGATGACAAATATGAGTGATGCTAATAGGACTAGAGAGTCTGAATACAACAATAATTTCAGATATTAAGCCCCAATGAATTAAGACAAGATGGCACGTACCTGAGTCAAATTAGCAACTCCTTACTCATTTCTACAATAAAGCTTTAGAGCAATAGATTAGTACCATAAGACATAATTATCAACTAGACTTTTCTAGGTGAGTGTGTGTGCTCATGACAAGCACGAGACTGAATCAAACACACTATACTCGACCATCTACATGTAATTATAAATTTTTCTAGCCAATCATTGGGGTTCAACCTAGTTTGAAGTATTAATTAGACCCAGTTCCAGTCTGTTCCTTCCAAAGTGATCCCTACTTAGAGCCTTAGTAAAAATATTAGCAATTTGATCTTCAATATTACAGAAGTTAATTGAGATATTTCCCTTTTCAACATTGTCTCTGAGAAAGTGATGTCTAATGTCAATGTGCTTGCTTTTCTTGTGTTGGCAGGGAGTTTTAGGAATATTTGTGGCACTAGTGTTATCACATAAAATAGGAACACAATCAACAGAAATATCATAGTCCCTTAGCTGTTGTCTTATCCACAACAACTGAGCACATCAAGATGTTGTTGCCACATATTCTGCTTTAGCTGTAGACAAAGCCACCGAGTTCTGCTTCTTTGTTCCCTAAGACACGGGGAAAAAACAAAGAAAGTGTATTGTTCTTAAAGTGCTTTTCTTGTCAACATAAAAACCTGTATAGTCAGCATCAATATAACCAATTAGATCAAAGTTGTACCCTCTAGGATACCACAAATACAGATCAAGAGTCCCTTTAAGATATCTGTGTATTCTTTTGACAGCCTTCAGATGAGACACTTTGGGATTTGCTTGAAATATTGCAAACAATCCCACACTAAATACAATATCAGGTGTTCTTGCTATGAGATACAATAGTGACCCGATCATTCTTCTATATAGCTTATGTTTCACACTTTTTCCTTCTTTATCAAGGTCCAGCTTTGTTGCAATGGCAATAAGAGTGTCTATGGACTTAGAAGAGTCCATGTTGAATTTCTTCAGCAATTCCATGATGTACTTTTTGCTGATGTATCATGGTTCCAGTAGGTGTTTGCTTGATTTGCAACCCCAAGAAGAAGTTCAATTCACCCATCATGCTTATTTCAAATTCATTCCCATCTTCTCAGTAAATTCCTTGCACATTGCTTCATTAGTAGCCCTACAGATAATATTATCCACATATACTTGTACAATCAGAAGATTTTAGCCTTTACTCCTCAGAAAGAGTGTATTGTCCACCTTTCCTCTTACAAAGTTATTGGTTAAGAGGACTTTTGAGAGCCTCTTATACTTAGCTCTTGGAGCATGTTTCAGTCCATACAGGTCTTTGTCTAACTTGAACACATAGCTAGGAAGTTCTTCACTCTCAAGCCTAGGAGGTTGTTTAACAAACTCTTTCTCCTTCAGGTAACCATTCAAAAATGCACTTTTTTCATCTATCTGATACATGATAAACTCCATGTGTGCAGCAAAAGATTTTAGCATTCTTATAGCTTCCATTCTGGCTACAGGTGCAAATGTCTAATCATAGTCAATGCCTTCTTCTTGATTGTATCCATGAACCACTAGTCTTGCCTTGTTCTTTGTGATATTTTCTTGCTCATCTAGCTTGTTTGTGAACACTCATCTGGTACTTATGATAGTTCTGTTCTTGGGTCTTTGCACCAAGTACCACACCTTGCTTCTTTCAAGCTGATTCAGCTCCTTTTGTATGACTATAATCCAATCTAGATACTTTAGAGCTTCCTCTATATTCTGAGGTTCAACCTGTGAGAGGAATATTGTAAGTGCACATAGGTTTTTCAGAGATGACCTGGTTTGCACTCCAACATTAGGATCAGAGATAATGTTCTTAAGGGGTGTTCAGGTTCTTTAGAAGTTCTTTCATCAATGAGTACTATGTTATAGCTGTCATCCTGCAGACCTTTCTCAGCCATGTTGTTAGATTCATCAAAAATAATATGAATATTTCTTTACGCACATAGTTCTTCTATTAAATACTTTGTAAGCTTTACTATGTGGTGAGTAGTACAAGAAAATTCCCTCATCACTTCTGTCATCAAACTTTCTCAGAGCTTCTTTGCCATTATTGTGCATAAAATATTTGCACCCAAAAGCTCTTAGGTGAGTAATGTTGGGCTTTCTCCCTCGAAATAACTCATAAGGAGTTTTCTCAAGATGGGTCTGACCATGCATCTATTTAGCAAGTAACAGGGAGTATTGATTGCCTCAGCCCAAAAGCTCTTAGGCAGTCCACTGGTAATCAGCATGGTAGCCCATGTCTTCTAGAGATCTATTCTTTCTTTTTTACAATACCATTTTGTTGTGGAGTTCTAGGTGTAGAGAAGTTATGATCAATGCCATGTTTGCTACAAAACTCAAGGAATTTAGAATTTTCAAACTCAATTCTATGATCTGTTCTTATACTTAAAACATCACAACCTAGTTTCTGTTGAATCATTCGGACAAACATACATAAAACATCAAAAGTTTCATCCTTGAATTCCAGAAATAAGGTCCATGTGTACCTAGAAAAGTCATCTATAATGAAAAATACATACATCTTGCCTCCCATACTCCTCACTCTCATTGGTCCACATAAATCCATGTGAAGGAGTTCTAGGGGTTTAGATATGATGACAACCTTTTTATATTTAAAAGATGACCTTACATGTTTCTCTCTGACACAAGCATCACATACTTTGTCTGAGGTGAACTCAACTTTTGGTAGTCCAAGGACTAGGTCCTTTGCTGCCAACTTACTGAGTTTAGATAGACTAGCATGTCCCAGTCTTCTATACCATAATAGTGGGTCATTTTCCACTACACTTAAGCATGTGTGCTCATTCTGAGGAAAAGACATAATTGATATACTATAGACATTGTTATGTCTCTTACCTTTTAACACAATTTTATTAGTATCAAGCTTACTGGCAATGTAGATTTTGGAATTGAACTTTACCTCATTTCCTTTATCATACTTTTGAGAAATGTTAAGAAGATTATGTTTAAGACCTACATAATATAAATATTCTATAGCATGAGAGAGTGACTTACCAACTTTACCAATACCTGTTATCTGACCCTTTTTTCCATTTTCAAATGACACACTCCCTCCTTGGAAGGTTGTCAGTAAGAGGAAGTTTTCTTTTATCTAGTCATATATCTTGAGCATCCATTGTGTAGATACAAGTCTTGATTGTTTTCCTCACTTTATCCTGCACCAGAAATCACAAGTTAGTCTTGGGAACCCAGACAAGCTTGGATCCCTTTTTATTTGAAAAAGGATGAATCAGATCTCTTCTTGCCCAGAAGGAAAGAGGATTAACAGTTGTTTTCTTGTTGACCTTAATCCACTTAGTTTGGACAAGAGACTTGACTTTCAATTCTTCTTCCTTCTTCACATTTTTAGTAAGACCAAAAGTATTCTTAAACTGAGCATGAATTAAGGCAGGACAAGTATCTCTAAAGTATCATGCCTTCCCACAATGAGTGCACATCTTGTTATCAGAAATTCCTACATACTTTTAATCAAACTTGGGAACAGGTTTTCTATAGCCAATTCCTGATTTGTTAGTGCTGCAGTTTTCATTTATCCAATTTAGTGCATCTGAGGATCTATGCCACTTGCTTAGCCTAGATAGTTCATATTTTTCTTTTTCAAGATTTTCTTGCAATACGTTATTCCTACATTCAACATCAGAAAGATTGTCTTTAACCTCTTTTAGTTCCTTTTCAAGCTTATCTTGCATATCACTCCTTTTTCCTTTACCATGTGTATCAGGTAACTTCTCATTTTTAGAAGTAAGCTCAAGAACCTGGTTCTTAAGGTCTTTGACCTGTCCTTCAAGATCAACTTTGTCAGATTCAAGTTCTTTGAGGTCAAGTTTAACACATGAAAGATTTCTTATAAACGGATCATTTCCAGTACTCATCTTGTCCATCTCACTCATCATGATCACAATTATGGCCATTAGCTATTTTTTAGATATAGCATGAATATTTTCTTTCAAGTTAGAGGTACTTACCTGATTTGTTTCATCTTCAGTCTCTGAATCACTCATGGCCATCATCGTCTTCTTTTGTTTGGCTTTCTTCAATTGCCATCAGCGCAACTTCAAGATTTTTATCTCCAAAATCAGCCTCCAAGGTCCTCCATATATCATAAGCAGAGATGCAAGAGGACACATTGTAGAGAAAGTTTCTAGGTAAATTTCTATAGAGCAGGTCCTTTGCTTTAGCTTTTTTTTTGGATTACCTAACGATCTTCATCATCATAATCCTCTTTTCTCTTGTTACATTTGTTTCCTTCACTATCTACTTTGGTGATGTCCATCAAATAAAGGAGGTCCACTTTGGCGATTTTCATACGCATCTTGCATTCATCATAGTGATGTCCATCAAATAGAGGAGGTCTTCCAATGTGTATTCCAAGCTGTACTGGAGGGTCAGTCTCCACTGTCTGATGTGCATCAATTACATCATAGAAACTTATGGCCTCGTCCTCTTTCTCTTCCTCTTTATCACTTCCACTGTCCTCATATGTTGCTAGAAAAGCCTGCTTCATTGCTTCAGTGAATCATTTGCCTAGGAGTTTTCCTTTGTTTGGACCTTTCTCTCTTATTTTTTCCCGTTTCTCTTTTTCAGCTCTTTCTTTCTTCCATTTAGTTTCTCACATTGGGGAGTTCTTTGATGATGTAGTCTATCTTGTTACACTTGTAATACCCATCATATGAAGCTTTGTCGATCTGCTTAGGCTTACCATTATTTTCTCTCTTAGATGCATTTTTGGAATTCCTCATAAACTTCTTGAACTTAGAAAATATTGCTAGGTCAAGATCATCACTATCAGATTCATCTTCTTCAGATGCCTTAAGAACCAATGCCTTATCCCTCAATGGTTTTTCCTTGTGCGATTCTATCTTTCTCATCTCATGAGTCTTTAAGTTTCCAACTAACTCATCAAGTGTGATCTTATCCAGCTCTTTTACTTCCTGAATAGCTGTGACTTTTGATTCTCATGATGCTGGAAGAATCCTTAAAACTTTGCTAACCAACTCTTTTGAAGTAAACACCTTTCCAAGTGATTTCAGTTCATTTGTTATTATAGTAAACCTAGTCATTATCTCCTGGATGGGCTCAGACTCCTTCATAGAGAAGAGCTCATAGTTCCTCATAAGTAATTCAATCCTTGATCTCTTCACTTGGTTTGTTCTTTCATGAGCAGTTTGAAGTGCATCCCAAATCTTCTTTGCATTAGAGCAAGCTGATATCCTGTTGTACTCATCAAGACCAAGTCTACAGATAAGGATTTTCTTGACCTATGTAGTCTTCTCCATCATTCGAAAATCTGCTGCTACAAATTTAGAGAGGTTTTTGGGAAAAATTTAATGTTGCCTATTTTGTTTTAGTAGGAGTTAGTGGACCTTGATTCACTATGGTCTATAGTTCATAGTCTTCAGCCATAAAGGAATCTTCTATTCTTGCTTTCCACCAACTGTGGTATTTTCCATTAAATAGGGGTGGTCAAGTAGTTGACTATCCTTCGTTAATGCAAGGTGGAACACTCATTTTGATTCCAAGATCTCTCTAGGTGTTAACCTAGTGTGAGATAACCTGCTCTAATACCAATTGTTAGTTTGAGTGCTTTTACATATTACTAAAGAATGACCTACCACGTAGGATTTTAGCTTCGACTTCACTAAAATAATGAGCCAAATGTATCGATTATAAAGTAACTCAATACTCTCCAGTTCTCCTACTTCAACTATTTGACTTACAAGTTACTCTACCTTGCAAAATCAAACACTCACTCCAACTCACTGATTGTATATGACACATTGATTACAACTCAATTTTCTAAAATACATTTACTAGACTGACTTAAGAAGAACACAAACATTGGTACTCAACTTGAGTATAGAAAATGTAGTTCTTCAGTTGATGTGCAAAAGAATAATCTCATCAGTCCAAAAAGATGGTATTTAAACTCCCTAGACTCTGAGATCTTTTAGGATTCCTATGCGTGGCCAGCTTCTCATTTGATAGGACTCTTACTGCTCCAAGGACTCTACAATTCTTGGGACTCTTGTCTCCCACTTATGCAAGCATATCTTCTTGGACAACAACCCTTATCATGTTTAGCAGTCCTCTTCCAACGAACTCGGATTTGGGTAACTTTGTGATAAAGTTATTGTCTTGTAAGAACGTGCAATCATCAACCTTGAGGATCAGATTCTTAGAACAGTTAAGCAGCTACGTTGAGGACCTGGTTCTTAGAGCATTTTCTCTGAACAAACTTTATTTATCATCAAAACCTCAATACTCAACACTTTAGATAATCCTTTTAGACATCTGTATATTTGGGCGACCTTGTTTATAATTTTGAAAATCTTCATGGCCTTCCATTACAAAATATGGTAACAATATTTTATAAATGTTTATTTATAGGGAATAATCATACCGTAGTTTTACTATTATCCAACTTCTTATTGTTTTAGTACTTTGAGCCTAAACAAATTTTAGACTTAAGTAATATAAGACTCTAACATCTATTAATGAAAAATTAATTTATTGTTGTGATTATTGTTATTACTATTTTGATAGATAACTTAGACATTAGAATTTCCCTACTAGTAGGTATTTAAAGGGTATAAGTGTTTGACTTGAAATGGTTGTTGGGCTCCAAGGAATGACAGGTAGGTGAGTTGCTATCAACCAAAGCTAATTAAATGGCTATTGTGTATCCGTTTTCAGTAAAATATTAGTACTAGTAAAATTTTAGCAGCAACTTAAATTGTCCTCCCTTAAGTTACATGGAGTTCATCTCAGTCAGAAACCGATATACGTCCATAGTAATTACTAATTACTGTTAGATACGTGCATGCACCTTTAAGGGTTGTTACTTGTAGTATTGCATATATTGAATGTTGGTAGACAGACCAAAATACCATATATATGACAATGTAATTTAAGAGTGAGTTACTTGTACGTAGCATTGGATCATCCAGCTTGCGTCTGATAAAGCTGGTCTTAATAAACTATAATCAAATGTTGTAAAATACTCTCTCATTTAAGGAATTGATATGACTTTTAATTGCATTATAGTAGTTGAAAAGTTAGGTATGATAATACAAAAAAAATTGCACAGTATTTAAATTATGGCTTATGAAATTAATTTGATTCTCGTATCTTCTGAAAACTTTGTAAATAGTAATATTGTAAGTAAAACAATATAAATGTCTTCGAGCATCACACAGTAGAAAGAGCGAAAAACTCATATATGTATATATATATTCACGCAAAACTTTAATTTTTTCATGATAATTAATTAATATGTATTCTCATAACCACGGTAAATTAAGGTAATTTGATAGAAATACAAGTGTGAGTAATTTTTTTGTTTCAAAAACATTACACAGAAAGATGCCCAATATATTGGAATATAAGCAATTAAGTTCTATTAACGCAGACCTCATGACAACAAGAAAGACATCTTCTGCTATACTCTATAATCTCATCTGTACAAATTGAAAGAAAAAGATTTAGACACATCCTAAAGTCACTTCTATTAGTGATTAATTTTTTATCTTAACATCAACTCAAGACTTTTATAGTAACTAGTCTTAGGGTGCGCACTACAAAAAATATGATTTTTTGTGACGACTTTTTGCAGCGACACATTATAGTTGCCACAAGAAGTAAGGATTTTGTGGTGACTTCAAAAGGTTGCCACAAAAGTGATATGTTTAGCGGCGACCCTTATAGTCGCTACAGAAAATAGCATATATAGTGGCGACTATGGGTAGGTCGCTACAAAAATGTACTAGTTTTTTACAATAAAATATGGATGGAAATGTATTGTGGCGACCTTAAAAAGGTCGCTGCTAAAGACCTTGTTGTGGCGACATTATCGCTCCTAAAAGTGGAGTTTTTGTGGCACCTTATATGTCGCCTCTAATTCTTTTATTTTGATATTGATTATTATTTTTATTTATATATAAATTTTACTAATAGTTGAAATAAGTTCATGTATTTTTTGTCCCTTAATATTGCTAAATAAGTACTTGAAATAATTTTATATATCTAAACACTTTTAAATATAAATACTCATATGTTGAAAAGGTTTAATAATAGTAGAGTTATATAATTAAATACTTGAAATAATTTCATATATTGTATACTCCTTCCGTTCACTTTTACTTGACATGTTTTGACTTTTCACGCCCCTTATGAAATAATAAATGAAGTGCATAATTTACCAGGATACCCATATTAATTGATGCATATTTTATTAAATTTGAGAAAATGATTTGAAATGAAAAATAAATACTCTGGGTATAACAGGAAAAAAAATGTGTCTTCTCTTAATATGCATAAAGTGACAAGTAAAAATAAAAATTTATTTTTAGTATACATACCAAGTAAAAGTGAACGCATGGAATAACAGTTAGTTCATGACAAAGTCATTTTTAGTTCCCAATTTAGATAATCCCAAAAAAGGAGAAAAGCAAAAGAAATCCTAAATTGTTCCCCCTCCTAGTTAAAGACCTAAAATTTCCTATCTAGCTCCCATTTCCCCCGATTCCCTCCGGGCCCTTCATATTTCGTCTTTATCTAAAAGGAGTTAGGGTTCCCTCTCTCAACTCACATTGTTTTACGCATTGTGATGACCCAAAAATATCATCTTTAATTTAAACTTTCATTTATGTGTTCTATGAAGATGTTAGAGAGTTTACCTGCTATGAGTTATATATTATCTTAATAGTTAATATTAATGACATTCCTTTTCTAGTAATATATTGCTTATGATGCCACTGTTAGTATTGTTTCCATGTTATGTTACGTTGATTGGATTATGTATGTATTGTTAGGATTGGTTTCTGAGATTCTCTGGCAGGTGAATTGGCCTAGTTACAAAGAAAACTCTGGCAAAAATTTTTGAAAATTTTGGGAGTTAGTAAAAGTTCGGGAAATTGAAATAGGTGAAAGAAGAGATAAGTTATGTTATGTGTTGGGGGGACTCTACTTCTCATTTGAGGACTATTAATATTATGGATACCAATTGGATATGATAACAAGTGTACGAGGTATATTATAAGTTATGTGGGGTCTAAGGAGAGGCCTAAGTCTAAGTTAAGTTGGAAAATTTCATAATAGACTAAAGTTTCAAATGGGTACGCACAAGACCAAACTTTGAACGAGTATATCTACCTATGTATAAGGAATTATGTGATGATATACCTATCAAATGAAAGCTCTTCGAGTCTATTTTCTAACTCTTCAAAATGTTTGTCATTTGGACACTCCTACAAGAAGTTATGACCAAATTACCAAAGACTGTTAGAATACGAGTCTGCGGCCAAATCTGCGATCACAGAACCATTATGCGATCGCAGAAATGGTTATGCGACCGCACAACTGGTCGCAGACCTATCCAATGAAACCCATTTCTGCGGTGTATTATGCGACTCACATAACTATTATGCGGTCCATTATGCGATCGCAGACCTGATTTCGAAGGGTTAATTTTTCTATTTTCATAACTCGACCCCATTTTGATAAATAGCCCTTGAGGCTTATTTTGGGGTATTTTTCTGAGGGTTTTAGAGATAGGTTAGAGCATTTTAGAGAGAGAAGGACGAAACCTAACATTCTAATCATCCAATGTTGCACCAATCTTCAAGAATTAAGGAAGCTAATCACAAGATCTTCATCTAAAAGGTAAGGTTCTAACCCTTAGTCTTCAACTTCGAGTTTGGGTAAAGATGGGTAATTGTGAGTGTCATTCTTGGATGTGATAGGATTAGTTATACATGCTTGTACCAATAAGGTTGTGGGAAGATTGTTGAGTTCAAATGGGTAAATATTGGATTGAAAATGGTAGAAATCTTCAAAGACTTTAGTTGAGGATTTGAAAGGCAATCCGATGTCGGAATTCGATAATTTTTATATCGTTGAACTCGTATCGTAACGGGTGTTCGAAATTTATGATTTTTTTGGGATTCGAGACACGGGTCCCATTGTCGATTTTTAAAATAAATTTTGGATTTTAATCCGGAAAATTTATAATTTCATATGGAATTAGTTCCTACGATTCATGTTGAGTATGTTGAATTGTTTGTGATTAGATTTGAAGCTTTCAGACACGAATTAGCGAGGCAAAGGTGTATTGGCATCTTGAAATTTGTTTGCGAAGCAAGGTAAGTGTCTTGGTTAACCTTGACTTGAGGGAATAGAACCATTAAATTATTTGTTAAGAGAATTTCATGTGTAATGATGTATAGGCGAGGTGACGAGTGCCTATACATCGTCAAATCAATTATTTGCATAATTACTTGAAAAATCATAAATCGTTTAAAATCATGAATTAATTATTATATTAATTGTTTCTCTCATATTCCTTGCTGAATATCATGCCTTGAATCAATGCTATAATTGCTACATGCTTATTTGATTTATGTGACTTAATTGTTACTTGACATTTAGCATACTAATTATTAAAATGCCTATTTCATCCTTAATTTCCATAATTAATTGTTATTTGCCATTATTTGTTTCCTAAATAAATCATAATAAATGTATGCCTAATAATTTCTTATTAAATATGATATTTATTGGAGCATTTTTACATTTAAGAGTTGTTTAATTATATTGTTGGAGCGGGTTGCACGCCGAAATAGAATTTAATTGAAATATTATATTGTTGGATCGGGTTATACACCGCAACAGATTTATTTTTAAGTTTATATTGTTGGAGCGGGTTGTACGCCGCAATAGAGTTTAATTGAAAGATTATATTGTTGGATCAGGTTGCATGCCACAACGGATTTATTTTTAAGTTTATATTGTTGGAGCGGGTTGCACGCCGTAATGGAATTTAATTGAAAGATTATATTATTCGATCGGTTTGAACGCCGCAACGGATTTTATTTTAAGTTTATATTGTTGGAGCGGGTTGCACGTCGTAATGGAAATAAATTGAGGGATTATGACTACTGAATTGACTTTAATTTTTTATATGATTTACCGGTCTTACTTCTATTCCTGTTATTATTATTATTATTATTATTATTATTATTATTATTATTAATGTGTACAGGTTAATGTAAGCGACCTGCCTTAGCCTCGTCATTACTTCGTCGAGGTTAGGCTTGGCACTTATAGAGTACATGGGGTCAGTTGTACTCATACTACACTCTGCACTCCTTATGCAGAAACTGGAGTTGATCCTAGCGGCGCATAGTAGACTTGCTCGGATTAAGCTATTCGCAGGAGACTTGAGGTATAGCTGCATAGCGTTCGCAGTTCTGAAGTCTCCTTCCACTTTATCATAGCTGTGTATTTATTTTAGACAGCTTTATTTTCATTCAGACCTTTATTTGTATTATTCTAGTAGCTCGTGCACTTGTGACACCAGTTCTGAGATTGTATTTGGGCATCGTTATTATTATGGATTATTCACTTGATTTCAGACTTTATTTTCGCATTTATTTCTTTGTTATTAATTAATTTAAAAAAGTTTTAAAATGGCTAATATTATTCTAACGTTGGCTTGCCTAGCAAGTAAAATGTTGGGCGCTATCACGGTCTCGAAGGTGGGAATTTCGGGTCATGACAAGTTGGCATCAGAGCACTAGGTTACCTAGGTCTCACGAGTCATGAGCAAGCTTAGTAGGGTCTGAAGGATCGGTACGGAGACGTATGTACTTATATTTCAGAGGCTACAGAGTTTAGGAATAATTCCACTACTTTCATTCCTTATCGTGTGGCATTGATTTAGCTTGAAACATATATCTCATATTCTTTTGTATCCACTTATGTATGACATTGTGCATTCAGTATCAGTTGTGCGTCGACGGTTCGTGATGCCGCAGATGGACTACGAGGGAGCCAGAGATGCTCAAACATTGCCTCAACATGGGGTTCCGACTGAAGATGTGGACGTATTGAGAGATTACCTAGTGAATCATGTGGGGGTGTAATGGACCTTGGCATCTGGTTGATTTATATGAGCTGTGAATGTTAATATTATGGATCATTGGATGTTGTGACCTATGACTTCGCGCCGCGTGGGGGAATCCACTATCAATGGATAGGTTGGGTGGTTCGTTCCAAGATTTGTCTGTATGGAGCTCTACTTTTGTGATCGTTGTGTATAAATAGGGGTAAGGGTTACCCCAAAGAAGAATCGAAGAGTATGTTAAGAAATGGGTCAGCTCAACAGTATTGAATCAGCATAACAAAAGAAGAAATTGGCCTTGGGAGAGATAATTCTCCGCCGGTGTTCGTGGCAAGCTTATGAAGAGGGCAGACCAGCCAATGTAACACAGCCCACTTGGCTCAGTTCTTAGAAACGCTTTTGAAAGAGTTTATTTCCTGGACTCTCTGTAATGCGTGGTGCATAGGATTTGAACGATTGCGTCAGGTCACCATGACGGTGTCAGAATTTGCCATCAGATTCAATAAATTAGCCTATCATACTCTTACTTTAGTTCCTACAGCCAAAGAGCGAGTCCACAGGCTCATTAAAGGACTTGATTATGATCGTAAAATTTTGTACGACTCGGGAGCTACAAGCTGATACTTCATTTCCGCTAGTGGTAGAAATTGGCAAGATATTAGAATGCGTTCGGAGTGAGAAAAGGAAACTAAGGGGACCAAGAGGTGTCGAGGTTCTGGAGGATTCAGTGGATTATACTCTATAAGTATGAATCATTATGGCGGGGGCTCGGGCAGTAGGCCAGCCCAGTCCGCACATCGAATTACTCGAGGTGCTCCAGTAAGTTCTTTAATGCACCACCGACATGAGTTTTCTACAATGGTTATTCCAATTATCTGGCACAAACTCAGTGTGAGCAGCCAAACCTGCAAAGGGGTTGTTATGAATGCGGTGATACTAGGCACATCATGAGAAAATTGTCCCAGACTTAGGGGAGACATATTTCATCAAATCACTCAGGCTACGTGCCCCATTGTAGTTACTACACCACCTACACAACCAGTTAGGGGTGGAGGACGGGCGGGTAGAGGGCGTCCTAGAGGTGGAGGCCCAGTCGTTAATATATTTTTTATGGTATGGCGGAGGTCGCTACATCAGATGGTGTCATTACAGGTACGACCTCAATTTAATATGAAGGAATAATTTCCTTAACTTGATTTGGTTCTGAGTATCAAGACGAGTCCTCCTATTGTGATCCACTTATGAGTGAGCTTCGTGATTCTATAATCTACTTATGTGTTTACTCATGTTAGGAGATTCTATGGAGATAACTACGCCTATCATTCTGTGTTGGTCACTAATAAGAGCTGTAAGGCTAAAGGTGGCTTTCTGTTACTCATTTGGGTAAGTTTTGATGTAATTTCAGGATAATTAATTACAAATTGTGAATTATATGCCTTACCAGTGTGGGTTTCATTATGTGTTGTTATTTTGTTTAACAGAAATTATTTAAAATGAAAAAATGGAAAGTTTCGATTGGCACGATGTGCATATTACTTGTGATTCAGAACTAAGGACGAGATCCTTACATTTTAATATAAATTGATATATTTAAACCGGGCTACGAGGTGCGGTGAAAGTTATATAAGGACGAGATCCTTGTGATAAAAATTCTTGTATTTAAGTTCTCCCTTGTGAAATTAAATTTGTACTATAGTACTAATATGGAATCATGCCTGTTAGGCTTATTTGAAAATTCTTGTATGAAATTCTCTGTGCATACTTGCCAAATTCGTGTTGTAATTATTGAGTTTTAACCTACGAGGTAGGTTCCCGCCCAGGTGGCGTTAAATGTGACTCGTTAATTCGGAAAAATAATTATCAGGTCTTCATGCCTCACATCTCATTATCAGTATTATGAAGGTTTGAAATGAGATTTTTGTTAAGTTAATTGACGATTCTGTAATTGATTATGAACAACTATTAAGACCAGATTGACCCAGAAGGGTGCTCCGTTCAGGTGGACCGAAGAGTGTGAGGTGAACTTTCAAAAGCTCAAGATAACTTTGACTACAGCCCAGTATTGGTATCACCCACAGGTTCAAGATCTTATACGGTGTATTATGATGCATCTCGAGTTGGGCTTGGTGCAGTAATGATGCAGGATGGCAGGGTGATTGCATATGCATTGCGGCGGTTGAAAGTTCACGAGAAGAATTACCATGTTCATGACTTAGAATTGGCAGCCATTGTTCATGCGCTGAAGATTTGGAGGCATCACCTTTAAGGTGTCTCGTGTGAGGTATTTGCTGATCATCATAGTCTATAGTATCTGTTCAAACAAAAAGATCTCAATTTGAGGCAGAGAAGATGGTTGGAGCTGTTGAAAGACTATGATATCACCATTTTGTATCACCACGGAAAGGCCAATGTGGTGGCCGATATTTTGAGTAGAAAGGCTGTGAGTATGGGCATCCTTGCGTCTTGATCGAGGCCAAACCTACACTACTATAGAGTAGCGAGGATGGTCGATGCAGTTTTACCCAACGAGGTCGGGATCAATTTCCATAAGGATTTAATTTTGCTTGGAGTTGGGCATCTAACTAATCTAGATGTGCATGTTGTTCCTAATTGCACTTCTAAACATTGTTGCGATTGATTCTATTCAAATTTTATACTATTGTATGCTAAGTGTAAGCTAAGTACAATATTTTTGGTGAAAGTTTTCAAGTGTTAAAAGGCACTAGGGAAGTAACTCCCGCCTAGGTGAGTATCTAATGGGTATCAAGAATCTAGGACAAGCTTGTTATGATTGGGGTCGTGATATAACCATCACATATAAGTGCTCACTCTATACCTCTCGGTAGTTTGAGTGACTTTGCCTGATTTGGCTTTCTCAAGCCCAAATGAATGTTCATACAATACAAGTGAAATTGGCTCAAGTCGGGTATTACTATCTCTAGGTTTAACCCTTTAATTGGGGCTATCAATCTTTTGAGTTCACCCCAATTCCTTGTTAGCCTAATTTTCCTAGACTTAGACTTTCTTTATCAAGAAGAGCCTAAGTCATAAAGGCATGAGTCAGTATTTGCAACCACTAATTCTACAATTTTAGCATGAATTAGGCTAAATATCACTAACACATAAACAATTAAGCCCTAAAATTCAAAACCCATTAAATATCCACACTAGGGTTGGGTCACAACCCTAGCTATGGGGTCTAGCTACTCATAATAACCGCAAAAATCAAAGATAAAGATGAAATATAAGCCATAATATTAAAGTACAAGATGAAAATCTAAAGTTTGAAGGCAAATCTACTCTAAAATTGCCCAAAAAAGGGAAAAAACAGTCGTTCACGTGCTGTGCTAAACAAAACTTAATCTAAAATTGATAAAAGGATCTATTTATACTAGGCTAAAAATTTCGGACAAAAATGCCCCTGCGGAGGTTTCGCGAACGCGTAATTCTGACCGCGTCCACTCTTGGGCTTTAGTGGCCGCGTAATAGTGAGTGTGGTCTGCATTTCTTCATATCTGGGCCTGGGTAGATCTTTATTTCGCGGACCGTGTAATGTTCACCACGTATGCGTGAGATTAATTCGCGGCCGTGTAATTTGGATGCGGGCCGCGTTCTTCATTTGAGCCCAAACTGTAAAGTCTCTAAATCTCGAACCACGCTCTGAACGAAAATCCCCTCGCGGCCGCGCTTTTCCAACGCGGTCAGCGGTGATTTTAGTACTCAAAGCACCTTCTCTGAATCTACTTTCGCGGATCGCATAATAGTGGCCACCTTAGCGGTGGTCCATACGCGGCCGCGCTTTTCTGCCACTCTCAACGCTCCAGTCTCAGCCTTGGATTCGTGCAAGTTTGACTCCTTCATGAGTTGATTATGGCTTCTTTGCCTCGTTTTGACCAAACCAATAAAGCAAGCACATTAAGTTAGTTTTCGACAATACCTTTATGCATTTTTTACCGAAAACCTAAGCAAAATAGAGCAAATAATTGGCTAAAACCCCTAATTATCAACTCCTCCAAACTTAAGCTTTTGCTTGTCCTCAAGCAAATAAGGTAATTTCCACCTCCACAAGAAAAATAAAGGAAAATTTAAGCTTTCCTAAGGTGACTTCATCAAGCATCAATTGGGACTAACAATTACCCTCAACACAAATGCATTATCAACAACATCATGCTATGACTTCTTGAGTTCCATAGTTTTAATATGACACAAAAGCATCAAGAGTTGACTCAATTCATCAAGGAAGCTCGCTCTCTTACGTAGGTCATTGTGGATCCCAGACTCCTCCTCCTCTACTCTCCATGAGCTAATCTCACCTTATAGAATGTGACACTCAAAACAGGGATTGTAAAGAAGTGCGCTCATCACTCTCAAAAGAATGTCATAAGTTCGGATCTAAGTACCATACGCTTGCCCCTTATGTAAATCACCACTAATGTAAGCTCACTTAACTTGAAATCATATAGGGCTTTAGAGGGATGTAATGAAAGCTTTTTGGATCAAGGTAGGACATAATGAACTATGATGGTTTCATCTTTCCTTAAGCACTCTATTTTCTTATTTCGGTTCATACTTTCTTGACTCTTTGAGTCATTTTCTTCTTCCTCAGGGGAACTAGAGAGACACAATATCACTCTTTCTTGTTCATGACAATCATTTTTCTCCTTTTCTCATCATTCCATGCCTTTCAACATTGTTTTCTTTGAATCCCTTCAACCTTTTCTTTCTTTTTGACATATTTAATTTTAACTCTTTATCTTTTTCTTTGCCTTTCCTTTTCATCAATTCTTTTTGTTCTTTGTACCTTTCCTCACTTTGAAATTCCTCTTCTCTCCCCCAAACTTATGTTTTTGCTAATTGCTCATCATGAATGCTAAGGAAAGATTGGGTGCCAAGAGAGGGTCATTATAAAATGGATGAAGGCTTGTAATATGGCTATTGAATAAAAAAGGCTTAGGCTCAAAGGGGTTGACTAGGGATATCATATTGGTAGGCTACGGAAACTTTTATAGTTCAAATGGGACCAAGGAGAGCCTACAATCACTTCTCAAGTCGAGCTACACTTAGAATTTCGCCAAGACAAACATTCAGGTCAAGTTCTAGACTTATTGGCCCGGGACTTGGACTTGCAAATCAATACCTCACCTCTCTCTCAAACTAATAGATTGTTAAAGAGAACAGAGTCGAGGGCCCACAACAACCCTAGCTAAGATTGAAGATCACAGATGGCTCAAAGAAACCACTCGATGATAGTTTTCGTCAACTCAAGAGTCTAAAGGTCATAACTAGAGCTACTCTTTATCAATCAACTTGTTTCTAACCATGAGGTCGAAGGTAAATGTGTTAGTGCCAAGTGAAGCCTACTTGAGAAACTTTTATTCATTACTACTATATATCAAAATAGAAAGAAAAATAGACTCAATCCCTTAAGAAGGTTATCACGCCATCATCGTTGGGAAGAGCCATCCGGTTCACACAACATCCACCTTTGGAAAGAACTGTGGTACTAAGAAAACTAAAGGCTTATTGATCATGCAGAAATGTAAAAAGATGCTACAAACTCAAAAAGAAGCTACTAAAGGAAATAAGAAGCTAAGCTATTAGGGAAAATTACAAAAGAAGTTATAAAGTAAAATACGGAAAGTAAAATGAATATGTACAATAGGGGAGTGAAACGAATATACACAAAATGGTGATGAATATATACATGAAATGGTAAAATTATATACATACCAAAAGTGAAAAATAACAAAAATAAAAATAATGAAAATGAAAATAACAATAAGTAAAAATTTAAAAAAATAGTATCATAATTATTACATGCCAGTGATCAAAGTCATCAAATCAATATAAGACCACCCCCAAATAGAAGTTAGCATTGTCCTCAATGCTAAAAGTAAAAATAAGATCAGGGGAGGGATAGAGAGTAAAGAAAACTCCCTTCACCTTCTTGACCTTCAGGTACTCTGGTAGGGTCCTCAGACTATGTAGGATCATCAGCTCCATCAGGATCCTCTAACTGAATCTCCAAGACATCGGTCTGGGGTACCACAAATCTTCTCACCGACTCTCCGTCAGCCTCCTGCTCTGATGCCTATGTTGTTTGTGCTGCCGGGGAAGTCTCCTCTATAAGGAGGTCCAGAGGAATATCTCCGGCGGAAGTAAGCTTCTCCACCTTCTTCTTTAACAGCTCTTGATTCTCTTCACCTTCTTGACCTGTTTTCCCATCTCCTTGATTACCTTCTCATGAGTACCCAGAGTTACCAAAATTTTCTTTTGGTTGTCAAGGATCTTCTTCAACGAATCCTTCACTGACGGAGGCATCTGAAGCTATGTTGGAGCTACTTGTACTGCGACTGCACTTGATAAGGTAGATAGCTTTGATGTAGCTAGCTGCATCTAGTTTTTGATGCTGGATAAAGTCTGATTAACCCGCAGTGCAGTCTGAGGGTAAGCTGAGGAGGAAGGCACAAATAGTGGGGCATAGATAGATGGCCCTGAGAAAGGAGGTGGCATAGCAGCAGATGAACCTTAGGTTGTGGAAAGTTCGGACCCAATGACCACTACCCTTGGCTCTTCAGACTGGCCAGTGGAGGTAGTGGATTTGCCTTTGGACTTGGGATTGTCTGCTCCCTGAAGGTTGTAGCAACAAAAGGGCCTTTTTGGCTTCACCTTGATGTCCAAATCCCTCCCTTCTACATTTTGGTCCTCTAAATACATGGCGAGGAAGTTGGGGAACGTGTATGATGTTTCTTCCTTCCCGATAGATTAGGTGATGTTTCTGGCCATGACGTTTCCCACATTTATTGGGTACCCCACCATTATAGAAGCCACAATAATTGCCCGGGAGACTGGGATATCACTGTCATGCTGAGATGGGTCTAGCCGGCTGCAAACGAAGGTACACCACCCTTTTGCTTCAAAGCTCAGAGTGTTTCAAGCAATTTGGACCCCATGTGTAAGCCAAGCTGGTGTTGTCCCAGGGATGGCTATCACTTCTGCAAGCCATGGACGAGCTGCCTCATCTAATGCCACCTTTTCCAAGTACAAGGATTCGTTCACATCATCGAACCCGGCATATGTGTTCAGTGTCTTACCATCAAATCTAATCTTCCGGTTCCGTATCTTAGTCACATATGTGCCCTTTTTGATGTGGGTGACATTGGTGTAGAATTCTTTGACTAAGTACTCATTGGCCTCCGGTAGCTTGGTAGTGAAGAATTTCTACCCCACTCTTTCATCAAATTGCTTCTTCACATTGGGATTGTAGGGTAGAAGATCTCTTTCTATGAAATCCCTCTCGAGGGTGAGCGGCCTTTGTGGCCACCATTCCCGAAACTTGTGGTAGGCTTTTTTACTGACAAATCTATCTTGCCATACTGTAGGCTTTCTTGATCTCACCAAACCTCCAACCCGGGTATCACCACCTCTCCCGTCATCCGGGACATCCTCTTTATCATCAATATTAATTGGAGTCGTTGTTGATGTCGGAATTGCAGCAGGTAGGGCAGGTGGTGTCGAAGTCTCACTACCTTCTCCTGAGCCATCAGACGACCCAGACAAGGAGGTAGATTCATTGATGAGGCGGTAGGGCTGTGATTGAGCCCCTTGTTAGGGTTGTGCAGCTTCCTCTTCAGAAATCTCCCGGGAGGGGACATATTCACTAGTCTCAGAAGAGTCGGGAGTGGGTCTTCGGAGAGTTTGCTTTTTGCCAATGACCCTTTGAGGTGCTAAGGGTGTAGTCTGTTTCCCTCTTCCCTGGCCTCGGGAGGATTCTCCCCTCCCTTGTGATTTCTCAGGACCGCCATGAGATCGCACCATTATCTGCATACACAATCAGTGAAAGCTCATTAATATTGTGGTTCAATGAACCAGCAAAGGAAAGCAAATGAAATGATCACAGTGTTTCTCAAAGCAGGGGTCCGCTGACAGCGTAAAAAGGAGTGCGGCCGCAAAAGGGTCATCGCGGTCCGTGTAAAAAGGAGTGCGTCCGCGAAAGAGTTGGGACTAGACTACCAACTCTCTGAACATTGGTTTTCGCTGACCACAAAATAATGGGCGTGGTCGCGAAACAATAGATGCGAACCGCATAAAAATGAATGCGGTCGCAGAATCAATTTTTTAATTCTCTAAAGCTCATGAATGCGGTCCGCGAAATTTTGGATGCGGCCGCGTAAAGTCAACCGCTGAATGCGGAAAAATCACTGCGTCCGCGAACATATAAGCCTACCCAGTTCGCATAAAAGCATGAACGTGGACCGCATAATTTGGACCGCAGTCCGCGAATTTCAAATCATACTGGCACTGATGAATTATTTCACACCTAGGGTTTCACTTAGTGCAAATATTTAGGCAATTAACAGGCATAGTGAACAACCATATCCCCTATTAGGTATTAAACATTACCCACATGCAATTTTAGCATCAATCAAGCATCATTTTGAAATCATGACATGCGTTAAACCCTAAAAAAGAAAAAGTAAAACTAGAAGAAAAGAAAATCAAAAGATGAAATTAATGTAAAGATTTGAGCATACCAGATGTGAATTTGTAGTAAGAAATTTCTTCTTGATTAATGAGATATGAAATTGAAAGTGTAAGAAGGGGTAGATGAACAGTGGTCTATTTCGGTGAGAGTATGGGGTTCAAAAAGTATAAAAGTCCTAAGGGCTTCCTATTTATACCAACCCCAGAGGTCCCACCGACTTATCTGAGCACGGTCCGCGGAATTCCATCGCGGTCCGCGCTTTTTATCTTTAGAAGAGCCTTTTCAGAAACAGGTCCGCTGAGAGCGGATTAACGACCGCGGCCGCGTAAGATCAATGATGACCGCAAAATTACGAACGCAGACACGAATATAACTTCAGAGAGTTAATATTCTGGACTTTTCAAGTCCGCATCTGCTGACAATTTGCGTCCCCTCGAAAGGCTCTCGCTGACCGCTAAATTTTGAGCGCGGTCCGCGCAATTCCCCATACTTAGGCAAGTTTTTCCAGCAACAGTCCAGTACTGCACAAACAATTTCTACACAAACCTCATAACCAGTTAGTTCAAAATAAAGCCTGATCTAAGAAGAAAATCAAAAAAGAAAGAAAAACACATGGGTTGCCTCCCAAGAAGCTCCTGATTTAACGTTGCGGCACGACGCATGTTACCAACATCATTGGAAATAGATCAAGTCCACCACATGGTTGTCATCAAACCTGTCAAGGTAATGCTTCACTCGATGCCCATTAACTCTAAAGATTTAACCATTTTTGTTTTTAAAGTCAAGAGCACCAAACGGAGTCACGTGCACCACCTCAAAAGGGCCACTCCATTTTGACTTGAGCTTTTACGGAAACAGTCGTAACCGGGAGTTGAAGAGAAGAACCAAATCACCCTCCTTGAATTCCTTGTTCCGGGAATAGTTGTCGTGCAAGTACTTCATATTGACCTTATACAAGGACGAGCTGGAATAGGCATGAAACCGGAACTCATCTAGTTCATTGAGTTGCTCCACCCGGAGATTGGCTGCAACATCCCACTCAAGATTTAACCTCTTCAACGCCCACATGGCTTTATGCTCTAATTCAACCGGCAAATGGCACACTTTTCCAAATACCAACCGGTACGGAGACATACCGATTGGAGTCTTGTACGAAGTCCTATAAGCCCACAAAGCATTGTTAAGTTTCCTTGACCAATCCGTCCAGTTTGCATTGACAGTTTTTGATAATATGCTCTTTATCTCCCTGTTGAAGACCTCAACTTGTCCACTAGCCTGGGGATGATAAGGGGTTCACACCTTATGATTGACACCATACTTGGAAAGTAAAGTGTCGAAGGCCTTGTTGCAGAAATGAGAACCCTCATCACTGATGATCGCCCTAGGAGTGCCAAACCTTATGAAGATATTTTTCTTTAAGAATGCCACCAAACTCCGTGCCTCATTGTTGGGCAAAGCTATAGATTAAACCCACTTGGAAACATAATCAACAGCAACCATAATGTGAGTGTTACCACAGGAACTCACAAATTGCCCCATAAAGTCTATGCCCCACACGTCAAAAATATCAATCTCAAGAATAGTGGTGAGAGGCATTTCATCCTTCTTGAAAATTTCACCAGCTCTTTGGCATTCATCACACCTCTTAACAAGCTCACTTGCATCTTTATATAGGGTAGGCTAAAAAAATCCACAGCTAAGAACCTTTGAAGCAGTTCTCACCCCACCATGATGACCATCGTAGGGCGAGGAATGGCAAGAATCAAGAATATTCATATGCTCCTCTTCCGGGACACATCTCCAGATCACACCATCATTGCAAATCTTGAAAAGATAGGGCTCGTCCCAATAATAATTCAAGCTCCCATTTGAGTTTCTTCATTTGGTTAGAAGAGAGCTCACTCGGGACAATGCCGGTCACAAGAAAGTTAGACACATCGGCGAACCAAGGCATACCATTCAAAGACACAGAGAGGAGTTGTTTATCCGGGAACGAATCATTAATTTCGAGGCCATAGTGGGGCCTCCCCTCCTCTTCTAAGCGGGACAAGTGGTTCACCACTTGATTATCACTTCCTTTTCTATCAATGATTTCAAGGTCAAACTCTTGAAGAAGAAGAACCCATCTCATCAACCTAGCCTTCGAGTCCTTTTTGGTCATCAAGTAACGGAGTGTCGTGTGGTCGGTATGCACAATCACTTCGGCACCCATGAGATATGGCCTGAACTTTTCCATGGCGAAGACAATGGCTAATAACTCTTTCTCAGTCACTGTATAATTGACTTGGGTGTCATTCATTGTTTTGCTTGCATAATAGACCGGATGAAATATCTTGTTGACCCTTTACCCCAAAACTGCTCCTACCGCAACATCACTGACATCGCACATGACCTCAAATCGTAAGATCCAATTGGGTGCGGTAATGATGGGAGTGGTTGTCAATTTATACTTTAGAAGATCAAAAGCTTTCATGCAATCTTCATTGAACACAAACTTTGCATCCTTTTCTAACAGCTTGCACAAGGGGTTTACCACTTTTGAGAAATCCTTGATGAACCTTCGGTAAAACCCCGCGTGCCTAAGAAAGCTTCTAACTCCCTTGACGGAAGTAGGAGAAAGGAGTTTTGAAATAACTTCAATCTTCTCTTTGTCCACTTCAATACCGTTCTTTGAGATCTTATGGCCGAAGACAATGCCCTCCTCGACCATAAAGTGGCATTTTTCCCAATTAAGTACCAGGTTGATCTCTTCACATCGGGACAACACTTTGTCAAGATTATACAAGCATTCTTCAAATGAGTCCCCCACAACACTAAAATCATCCATAAATACTTTGAGGAAGTCCTCCACCATATCCGTAAATATTGCCATCATACACCGCTGAAAGGTAGCCGGTGCATTACACAAACCAAACGACATCCGTGAGAATGAAAATGTGCCATACAGACATGTGAAGGTGGTTTTATCTTGGTCTTCCAGTTCAATGAGAATCTGGTTATACCCTGAGTACCCATCTAAAACGTAATAGTAGGCACGCCCGGCAAGTCTGTCTAACATTTGATCAAGAAAGAGCAATGGAAAGTGGTCTTTGCAGGTCACTTTGTTCGGCTTTCTATAGTTCATACATACCCTCTATCTAGTGACAGTACGAGTGGGGATCAACTTATTTTTCTCATTTGTGACCACATTCATACCCCCCCTTCTTCAGCACACATTGTACCGGTGAAGTCCGTGAACTATCCGAAATAGGGTACACAACCCCTGTATCAAGCCACTTGATAATTTTCTTCTTGACGGCCTCTTGCATAGCCTCGTTCAACCTCCTTTGATGTTCCACGGAGGGTTTGGCATCATCCTCTAGTATAATTTTGTGCATGCAAAAGGCGGGGCTTATACCCCTAATGTCATCCAAAGTCCATCCAATTGCCTTTTTCCTTCTTTGAAGCACCGCAAGGGTGGAGTCTACCTGCACATTAGTTAGGCAAGCAGAAAGAATAACAGGTAATGTAGAAGAAGGGCCTAAGAATTCATACCTGAGGTGTGAAGGCAAAGGCTTCAACTCCAATATTGGTGGCTCCTCGATTGAGGGCTTTGTTGGTGGAGTCTTCCGATTTTCCAAGTCCAAGGAAAGTTTACGGGGGCCATATGAGTAGGATCCCATTCCTTGCAACGCATTTGCACATTCAACCAAGCCTTCCTTTTCATCATCCTCATGGTTTAACAACACAGCTTCCAAAGGGTCTTCCATATTGATCATGACACTCGTGTCATCAACTATCACCTCCGTCACAAGATCCAGAAAAGAGCAAACTTCATTGCTATTTGGTTGCCTCGTTGATTTGCACACGTGGAATACAACTGTTTCATCGTCCACTTGGAAGGTGAGATCCCCTACTTCCACATCAACCAATGCCTTCCATGTTGCTAGGAAAGGTTTCCCCAATATTATAGGCACCTCATAGTCGACTTCGCAGTCGAGAATCACAAAATCAGCAGGGAAAATAAACTTGTCGACCCGGACTAGTACATCATCAATAATACCAAGCGGACTTTTCGTTGTCCGATCTGCCATTTGTAATCTCATGGAAGTAGCTCTTGGTTTCCCAATACCTAGTGTCTTGAACACGGAATATGGCATCAAATTAATATTTGCTCCCAAATCACACAAGGCTTTTACAAAATCGGCGCTACCAATGGTGCATGGAATTGTAAAGGCACCTGGATCTT
>AWOL01S0011171.1:116425-132781 GCA_000715115.1 Nicotiana otophora | reverse complement strand
CATGAGTCAGTGTTTGCAACCACTAATTCTACAATTTTAGCATGAATTAGGCTAAATATCACTAACCCATAAATAATTCATCCCTAAAATTTCAGACCCATTAAATACCCACTCTAGGGTTGGGTCACAACCCTAGCTATGGGGTCTAGCTACTCATAATAACCGTAGAAATCAAAGATAAAGATGAAATATAAGCCATAATATTAAAGTACAAGATGAAAATCAAAAGTTTGAAGGTAAATCTACTCTAAAATTGCCCCAAAAAGGGAAAAACAGTCGTTCACGTACTCTGCTAAACAAAACTTAACCTAAAATTGATAAAAGGATCTATTTATACTAGGCTAAAAATTCCGAACACAAATGCCCCTGCGGAGGTTTCGCGGACGCGTAATTCTAACTGCCTCCGCGCTTGGGCTTTTGTGGCCGCGTAATAGTGAGCGTCGTCCGCGTTTCTTCATTTCGCACACCGCGTAATGTTCACCGCATCCCCATGAGATTAATTCGCGGACGCATAATTTGGACAGGGGTCGCGTTCTTCGTTTGAGCCCAAATTGTAAAGTTTCTAAACCTCGAACCATGCTCTCCGCGAAAATCCCCTCGTGTCCGCGCCAAAGATTTCGCGTTCGCTCTTTTCCAACGCTGTCAGCGGTAATTTTAGTACTCAAAGCAGCTTCTCTGAATCTACTTTCGCGGACCGCATAATAGTGGTCGCCTCAGCGGTGGTCCTTACGCGGCCGCGCTTTTCTACCGCTCTCAGCGCTCCAGTCTGCCTTGGATTCATGCAAGTTTGACTCCTTTATGAGTTGATTATGGCTCCTTTGCCTTGTTTTGACAAAACCCTGCAGCAAGCACATTAAGTTAGTTTTCGGGAATAACTTTACGCATTTTTGACCCAAAACCTAAGCAAAAGAGAGCAAATAATAGGCTAAAACCCCTAGTTATCACGTATATTCCTGTTGGTGAGAGATCGTTAGCTACAGATGTTCAGACTTTGGCCAATCAATTTGTGAGGTTAGATATTTCAAAACCCAGTCGGGTTCTAGCTTGCACAGTCGCTCGATGTTCCTCGTATGAGTCTATCAGGGAGCGGCAGTATAATGATCCTCATTTATTTATCCTTAAGGACACGATGCGGCACAGTGATTCCAAACAGGTTGTTGTAGGGGGAAGTGGAGTTCTACGAATGCAGGGTCGTATTTGTGTGCCTAATGTGGATGGGCTTCGTGAATTAATTCTTGAGGAGGCACACAGTTTCAGGTATTTAATTCATCCAGGTGCCGCCAAGATTTACGACAACATTATTGGTAGAGGAGAATGAAAAAGGATATAGTTGTATATGCAGCTCGGTGTCTGAACTGTCATCAAGTTAAGTACGAGCATCAGAGACCTGGTGGTTTGCTTCAGAAGTTAGAAATTCCTGAGTGGAAGTGGAAGCGTATCACTAAGGATTGTTTTGTTGGACTCCCACGAACTCAGAGAAAGTTTGACGCAGTATGGGTCATTATGGACAGGTTGACCAAGTCAGCACATTTCATTCCAGTGGCAACAACCTATTCTTCAGAGCGGTTAGCTGAGATTTAGATCTGCGAGATTGTCCGCCTTCATGGTGTGCCTGTGTATCGAGGTACACAGTTCACCTCGCCATTCTGTAGGCCTGTACAGTGTGAGTTAGGCACGCGGGTTGAGTTGAGTACAACATTTCATCCACAGACAGACGGACAGTCAGAACGCACTATTCAGATATTGGAAGATATGCTTCGCGCTTATGTTATAGACTTTGGAGGTTATTGGGACAAGTTCTTACCACTTGCAGAGTTTGCCTATAATAACAGCTACCAGTCGAGCATTCTGATGGCTCCATATGAAGCATTATACGGGAGGCGATATTGTTCGCCAGTTGGCTGGTTTGAACACGGAGAGGCTTGGTTGTTAGGTACCGATTTGGTACAGAAAGCCTTGGATAAGGTCAAGATTATTCAAGATTGACTTCGCACAGCTCAGTCTAGGCAGAAGAGTTATGCGGACCATAAGTTTCATGACGTTGCATTCATGGCAGAAGAAAGAGTATTTCTCTGAGTTTCACCTATGAAAGGTGTAATGACATTCGGAAAGAAGGTCAAGTTGAGCCCTATGTATATCGGACCCTTTGAAATTCTTGAAAGGGTAGGTGAAGTAGCCTACATACTTGCACTACCACCTAGTTTATCAGAAGTTCATTCGGTATTCCATGTATACATGCTCCAAAAATATCATGGTGATGCGTCACATGTGTTAGACTTCAGCTCAGTTCAATTAGACAAAGATTTGACTTATGATGAGGAGTCGGTAGCTACTCTAGCTCGGCAGGTTCGTCAGTTGAGGTCTAAGAGTTATCCTTCAGTTCGGGTACAATGGAGAGGCCAACCAATTGAGGCAGCTACCTGGGAGTCCGAGTCGAACATACGAAGCAAATATCCATATCTTTTCACCAGCTCAGGTACTTCTCTAATTCCGTTCGAGGACGAATGTTTGTTTTAGAGGTGGAGATTGTGATGACCCAAAAACATCATCTTTAATTTAAACGTTCATTTCTGTATTCTATGAAGATGTTGAGATCTTACCTGTTATGAGTTACATATCACCTGAATAGTTATTGTTAATGGCGTTCCTTTTCTAGTAATATATTACTTGTGATGCTACTGTTAGTATTGTTTCCATGTTGTGTTACGTTGATTGCATTATGTATGTGTTGTTAGGATTAGTTTATGAGATTCTCTGGCAGGTGGATAGGCCCAGTTACAAAGAAAACTCTGGCTAAATGTTTGGAAATTTTGGGAGTTAGTAAAAATTCGGGAAATTGAAATGGGTGAAAGAAGAGATAAGTTATGTTATGTGTTTGGGGGCAGACCCTACTTCTCATTTGAGGACTATTAATATTATGGATACCAACTGGATATGATAACAAGTGTACGAGGCATATTATAAGTGATATGGGGTCTAAGGAGAGGCCTAAGTCTAAGTCAAGTTGGAAAATTTCATAATAGACTAAAGTTTCAAATGGGTATGCACAAGACCAAACTTTGAATACGTATATCAACCTATATATAAGGAATTATTTGATGATCTACCTATACGATGAAAGATCTTTGAGTCTAATTTGTAACGCTTCAAACCGTTCATCATTGGGACACTCCTACAAGAAGTTATGACCACATTATCAAAGGCTGGCAGAATGCGAGTTTGCGGCCAAATCTGCGATCGCAGAACCATTATGCGATCGCAGAAGTGGTTATGCTACGGCAAAACTGGTCGCAGACCTGTCCAGTAAAGCCCATTTCTAGGAACCAATTTTGCGATGCATTGTGCGACCCGCATACCCATTCTGCGGTTTATTATGCGACCGCAGACCTGCTTTCGAAGGGTTAATTTTTCTATTTTCATAACTCGATCTCATTTTGATAAATAGCCCTTGGGGCTTATTTTGGGATGTTTTCTGAGGGTTTTAGATAGAGGTTAGAGCATTTTAGAGAGATAAGGAGGAAACCTAATATACTAATCATCCAATCTTGCACCAATCTTCAAGAATCAAGGAAGCTAATCATAAGATCTTCATCTAAAAGGTAAGGTTCTAACCCTTAGTCTTCAATTTCAATCTTGGATGTGCGAGTATTAGTTATACATGCTTGTACCAATAAGGTTGTGGGAAGATTGTTGAGTTCAAATGGGTAAATTTTGGATTGAAAATGGTAGAAATCTTCAAAGACTTTAATTGAGGATTTGAAAGGCAATCCGATGTCGAAATTCAATTATTTTTGTATGGTTGAACTCGTATCGGAACAGGTGTTCGGATTTTGTGAATTTTTCCGGGATTTGAGACATGGGTCCCATTGTCGATTTTTAAAATAAATTTCGGATTTTAATCCGAAAAATTTATAATTTCATATGGAATTAGTTCCTACGATTCGTGTTGAGTATGTTGAATTGTTTGTGATTAGATTTGAAGCTTTCGGACACGAATTCGAGAGGCAAAGGTGTATTGGCATCTTGAAATTTGTTTGCAAAGCAAGCTAAGTGTCGTGGTTAACCTTGACTTGAGGGAATAGAACTATTAAATTATTTGTTAAGAGAATTTCATGTGTAATGACGTATAGGCGAGGTGACGAGTGCTTATACATCGTCAAATTAATTATTTGCATAATTACTTGAAAACTCATAAATCGTTTAAAATCATGAATTAATTATTATATTAATTATTGCTCTCATATTCCTTGCTGAATATCATGCCTTGAATCAATGCTATAATTGCTACATGCTTATTTGATTTATGTGACTTAATTGTTACTTGACATTTAGCATACTAATTATTAAAATGCCAATTTCATCCTTAATTTTCACAATTAATTGCTATTTGCCATTACTTGTTTCCTAAATAAATGATAATAAATGTATGGTTTGTTTCCTAATAATTTTTTATTAAATATGATATTTATTGGAGTATTTTTACATTTAAGAGTTGTTTAATTATATTGTTGGAGCGGGTTGCACGCCGCAACGGATTTATTTTTAAGTTTATATTGTTGGAGCGGGTTGCACGCCGCAATAGAATTTAATTAAAATATTATATTGTTGGATCGGGTTTCACGCCGCAACGGATTTATTTTTAAGATTATATTATTGGAGCGGGTTGTACACCGCAACGGAATTTAATTGAAAGATTATATTGTTGGATCGGGTTGCACACCGCAACGTATTTATTTTTAAGTTTATATTGTTGGAGCGGGTTGCACGCCGCAATAGAATTTAATTAAAAGATTATATTGTCCGATCAGGTTGCATGCTGCAACGGATTTTATTTTAAGTTTATATTGTTGGAGCGGGTTGCACGTCGCAACAGAAATAAATTGAGGGATTATGACTATTAAATTGACTTTAATTTTTGATATGATTTACCAGTCTTACTTCTATTCCTGTTATTATTATTATTATTATTATTATTATTATTATTATTATTATTATTAATGTGTACAAGTTAATGTAAGCGACCTGTCTTAGCCTCGTCATTACTTCGTCGAGGTTAGGCTCGGCACTTACAAAGTACACAGGGTCGGTTGTACTCATACTACACTCTGCACTCCTTGTGCAGATACCGGAGTTGATCCTAGCGGCGCACAGTAGACTTGCTCGGATTCAGCTATTCGCATGAGACTTGAGGTATAGCTGCATGGCGTTCGCAGTTCTGAAGTCCCCTTCCACTTTATCATAGTTGTGTATTTCTTTTAGACAACTTTATTTTTATTAAGACCTTTATTTGTATTATTCTAGTAGCTCGTGCACTTGTGACACTAATTCTGAGATGGTACGTGGACATCGTTATTATTATGGATTATTCACTTGATTTCAGACTTTATTTTCGCATTTATTTTTTTGTTATTAATTAATTTTAAAAAGTTTTAAAATTGCTAATATTATTCTAACGTTTGCTTGCATAGCAAGTGAAATGTTAGGCGTCATCACGGTCCCGAAGGTGGAAATTTCGGGTCGTGACACGCGTGTACCTATATTAATAAATACACAAATTTTAAAAATTACATACATATTATTAGATAATTTGTTTGAGTTATAAAATATAATTTAAGATTTTTTAAAAATAATAAATATTATTCTCATTTAGTTAGCTTAACAAATGAAGGAATTTTATTTAGATGCCTTATCGTTATTTTTTCGGACTTATATCGAAACTTATGAAAATTGTTAATATTTACAATTCTTTAAAGATTTATCAAATAACACAAATTAAAAGGGCTCCAAAAGCGGATGCGACCGGCCTCAGAGGAGAGGGGATTCAAAAGTGGATGCGATCAGGCAATGGTAGCTTTGAAGGGAGAGTTGAGCAGAACTAGGCATAAGGAGCAACAATCGCTATTGATAGTTTCCGGACAAAAATTGGGGGGAAGGGAAAAGGAAAGAGCGATGGAAAATATATCTTTCTACTCTTTCTTTCTCGTCTGAAGGCCTCTTTTTTGCTTCGGCCAAACACTTTTTCTCTTACCCAAATTCTCTATTTTGGTACACGCCAAAGCGTTCCATTTCGGTGGATTGAAAGAGCCATCAATCACTATGATCGATCTCTTGGTCTTTTAAAAATTTGCGAATGAAAAATAATTGTCATTATACCTTCTAAAATTTTGATAGTGATAATGTAAAGTTTAAAGAATGATTAATATTGAACTAATATTTTACAAGAAAAAATATAGTATAAAAATTATAGCGAGACGTTTTCATTTATTGGGATGAATGCAAGAAAGAAACAAATGACAACTCAGGTATAATCTAGTTGCCTTCTATAATTTTATCTTATTGCTTAAAATTTATTTTTTCACTGATTTGAATCTTCATTTTTTATTATAATTAGTTTTGCTAAATTTTATGATTTTTTTCATTGTCGATACTCTTATTACAAAAATAAAATTTATGTACTTTAAGTGTTTGGTCAATTTAACAAATAATATTTCTTATATGATAAATATGTAAAATAATTGGATTGGATTCGTTTGCTAAATAGTTAATTCAACAACTTAATTATTTGTTCTCAACATTAAAAGAAATAACTTAATTTTTATTAATTCAAATCCTGAATATTTTGCTCATTCTAATTTTTAAATATTTGAGAATAATTATAATTTTCCAGTAAGAATTCGATTTTCAAATAGTAAGAAAAATCATATGTTTTGAATCTTTAATGTTTTCAGAATTCGTTGTATGTTCGACTCCTACAGAATTTTGCTAACTCATGTTTTAAATAATAAAGAATCTTATAGGAATAGTTCAATACAACTCTAATATTAATGGGCTTTAAATAAGGAAAATTTTAATAATAAAATTTTAGTTGATTTTAAAGTTCTAAAATTAGAAAAATAATTAAATGACTATTTTATCTAGTATAAAATCTATTTTTAAAGGGCAAAATAAGCGAATGATATTTCGCTAAGGGATTTTATACTTTTAATATAGTACAAATATATAGATAGATATAAATTGTAATGCTCTAATGAGAGGTACAATTGCTCCAACTACACCAAATGTGGTTATGATATTTTGGGGCGGTTCTAATTAAATATGTCAAAATGTTATCGTAACATTTCAATAAACGGAGAGAGAAGAAATCAAAATTCAAAAGAACAATTTGTTAAAAAACTTATTTTGCCTGTTTTTTCGCTTTTGGTTATCAAATTAGCCGATAAGTCTAACAGAAATAGACTAAAAAGGTGTAAAACTTATGTATAATTTGGATTTGGCCAACGATGAAATTTTATTATATTTAACTATTTAAGTTCAAGCATAATTTATATTATTTATAACAAAACAAAAAGGGTAAAGACTTGAAAATTAAATATGTCTGACGGGAATTTGGACAAAGATAGAATTTTATTATATTTAACTATCTAAATTTGATACTAAATATGATTAAATTATATTTTATCAAAATGAAAAGGTCAAAGACTTGGAAAAATAATTGCCTAACGGTTCCTGACATGGTTTAAAAAAAACTTGGAAACTTGGAAGGATTTAAGAAGAATCCTAATATTTAGGATCTTGTACATAGTTAAAATAAGGAAGTATTTAATAAATAAATTTTTAGTTGATTTTAAAGTCCAAAATTTTAGGAAAATAATTAAATGACTATTTTGTCTAGTATGAATTATATCTTTAGAGGGTAAAAAAGTCGAACGACATTTCGCTAAGGCCTTTGTGCTTTTATTATAGTATAGATAATATTGTATCACAATCGCTACTTAAACAAACACTGTGGTAAAAGCAGTGGACAGGACACGTACACCCACGACTCTAATTTCTATGTAGTTCACATACTTAATACAGGTCAATATGGATAATTGTATGCGGTAAAACGTGAGGGGCATCTCAGTATTTTTAGAAATTCCACCGGCCCTTTGACAGTCATCACTACGCTCGACTAGATCACTTGCGTCCTTGTAGAGAGTAGGCCAATAGAATCCACAACTCAACACTTTTGCTGCCGTTCTCGCTCCACCATGGTGACCACCATATGGTGAAGAGTGGCAAGCCTCAAGAATTTCCACTTGTTCTTTCTCCGTCATACATCGTCGAATCACACCATTGGTACAAATCCGGAAGAGATACGGTTCATCCCAATAATAGTCAAGGCAATCCCGTTTGAGCTTCTTCCTTTGGTTTGAAGAGAACTCATTTGGTACAATACCACTCACAAGATAATTTGCTAAGTCGGCGAACCATGGCATCTTGGTCATTGAAATGGCTAGAAGTTGCTCGTCGGGGAAGGAGTCATTAATCTCAAGGCCGTTATGTGGCCTCCCCTCCTTCTCCAAGCGAGATAAGTGGTCCGCCACTTGGTTTTCACTGCCTTTTCGGTCTTGGAGTTTTAGATCGAACTTTTGCAATAAAAGCACTCATCTCATTAACCGCGCCATTGAATCTTTCTTGTTCATTAGGTACTGAAGCGCCGTATGATCGGTGTGGACAATTACCTTTGTACCCATCAAGTACGGGCGGAACTTCTCCATAGCAAAGACAATAACAAAGAGCTCTTTTTCAGTCACCGTATTATTGACTTAGGCATCGTTCATGGTCTTACTAGCATAATAAACCGGATGAAAAATTTTGTTGATACGTTGCCCCAAAACTGCTCTGACCACCACATCACTTGTGTCATACATGAGCTCAAAAGGCAAGCTCCAATCCGGTGTGGTGATAATAGGAGTAGTAGTCAATTTGGACTTGAGCAATTCGAATGCCTTCATGCAATCCTCGTTGAAATGGAATTTGGCATCCTTCTCCAAAAGCTTACACAAGGGGTTCACCATTTTGGAAAAACCCTTGATAAAACAGCGATAGAACCCCGCATGACCCAAGAAGCTCCTCACTCCCTTCACGGATATAGGGGAGGGAGTTTAGAAATCACCTCTATTTTGGCCTTGTTGACCTCAATACCATTCTTTAAAATTTTGTAGCCAAGGACAATGCCTTCCTCGACCATGAAGTGACACTTCTCCCAATTGAGCACCAAGTTTGTCTCCTCACATCTTGCCAAAACCTTATCCAAGTTTTTCAAGCAACCGTCAAAGGAATTCCCAACCACAGAAAAATCGTCCATGAAGACCTCAAAAACATCATCCACCATGTCGGTGAAGATAGCCATCATACACCGTTGAAAAGTCACCGGTGCATTGCATAACCCAAATAGCATCCGCGAGAATGCAAAAGTACCATAGGGACATGTGAAAGCAGTTTTATCTTGGTCCTCCGGAGCAATAAGAATTTGATTGTAGCCGAAATATCCATCAAGAAAATAATAGAAAGCACGGCTGGCCAACCTATCAAGTATTTGATCAAGGAATAGAAGTGGAAAATGATATTTCCTTGTGACTTTATTGAGCTTGTGATAGTCCATACACACTCTCCACCTGGTTACTGTTCTTGTAGGAACCAACTCGTTCTTGTCATTAATGACCACAGTCATGCCCCCTTTCTTTGGGACACATTGCACCGGAGAGGTCCACGAGCTATCGGAAATGGGGTAAAATACCCGGCATCCAACAACTTTATGATCTCCTTATTGATCACCTCTTGCCTTACTTCATTTAGTCTTCTTTGATGTTCAACGGAAGGTTTAACATCCTCCTCCAAAATAATCTTGTGCATTCAAAATGCGGGGCGGTCTTATACCCCGAATATCCGCCAATGTCCATCTGATAGCTTTCTTCCTCTTTCTTTATTCGGGGAAGGTTGTTCCGCTTCCGGTTTGAGGCCTTCATCTTCTTCAGTTTCTTCCTCGATTCTCGGATACTCAGAGTTAGTATTCGAAGAATCAGAAGTAACTGGAAGAGCAGGGAGGTTCTTGTAAGCAGTTATTTCCATCTACCGGGCCTTGGCAATACATTCATCAATGTTAGCGATGTCTTCTTTGGCCTCCTCTAAGGTTTTCCTCTTCATATGATATATGGCATTTTTTTTCTTGGAGAGAACATAATCTTCTTGGTCTTGGAGTTTTGCTCGAAGTTTATCAATCTTGGATTGGAGCTTTTCATTTTCAGCTTTCATAATGCTAATTTTGGAATCAAGTTCAACGTTGGTGTTCGAGTGAAATTGATTCTTCTCCATGACTCTTTTGAGTCTTTCTTCCATTCTTGCTCTCCTTTCCTCGGCAACATTGGCCTCCTCGGTTTTGGAACGTAAGCTAGACTCCAAGTTGTTAACTTGTTCCATGAAGGCATACTTACGCTCGGCAGCAGCAGTCATAGTATCATGAAGTTCAACCCACTTAGCCTTTGTAGTCACAGCATCATGTGCGCCATTCTATCTTGCTCAGATTGCTTCAACCGGGCCTCGAGGTCATCCATATTAGCAATTTTTACTTCCAGTACCGGGAGACGATCGACAAGTTGACTCCATTCAGCTAAAAGTTGATCTCGTTCAGAAGTGAGTACTTTATTTTGTCCAAGATCAACATTTGCAGGCCTTCGGAAGCAAGAAGGTTGGCCTGAAGGGGTTAAAGATGAAGTTATTAATTCCTAAATATGACAAATAAAGTGTGGTATGAGATGGTTATATTAGTACCTGTGTCGAGCAGTGCATGCTATTGTTTAGCAGACACTCACCTGAGAGAGAGTCCATCTTTCTCCAATATCTTGTTGTGGCCAGTGACTTCAGATAATTGGCAACCTTCACCAGCTTGGAAAGTATATGGCATTCATTCGAAATCGAAAGGATAACACTTTGTTTCCCATAAGGGTCTTGAGCAGGTGCCGAGTAAGTCTTTCCTAAATTTCCATGGTCGGGTGATCGTGGGGAATGAGTATCTTCCATTTGTTCTGATGGCGTCGGTGAAGAGGGAGTAGCTACTGTAGAAGGAGAAGCAACAGATATCGGCTGAGAAGTTTGTGGTGGAGGAAAGTCAGGAACTGAACTCTTTTGACCGGAGGCGTCGATAGGAACCAAAAATCAGGAATTGGCATTTTCAACAAAATCCATTTTTGTAAAGAGTTTATGGACTTCCTCCGGTGGTTGTGTTCGAAGCTCTCTCGGCTGAGCATTCGATTGAGCTGATGAAGATATTTTTCTTTAAAGAGGAGTTGCTTCATCATTGGTCTCTTCATCATCAAGGACCATTGTGGTTGGTCCAGTTGATGTTTCTTTCACAATATTCTCCCGAGTCCCAGCTGAGGAGATACACCTCCTCTTTGGTTTCTTGGGCCGGGGACTCCGGATGGAGGCACCTTTACCAAACGTGAGAGTATATTCATGAGCTCTCCTCCGATTAAGGGCATTTTACAGTACCCTTTCGGCTTCTACGGGGTCACCGAGAGCCTCGATGTCGGGGTAAACTACGGATTCCTTCCGGAGTCCTATGTGATACAAGAAGGTAGTTAAAAGATTATTTATAAGTTACTTTGTAAAATTGAAAAAATGAAGGAAGATTCCTTGCTTACCATGGTTTTTGGCTTTTTATCCATATTTGGGAGCCATTTTCTTCCACTTTCGGGATTTTGGTGTAGTGATATCCAAAAATTTTTGTACCCATTGGGTCAGGTCTTGAACCCGTGGTGGATTCCAATGAGTAGCTGGAAAAAGGTAAAAATAAAGTTAGCTTTGAAGGAATGTCTTTTTAAACAAGAAAAGAAAGAGGTGTCTGAAGACTTACGAAGAAGATTCCATGATTCAGGAAAAAGATGTACTGTGGTCGGGGTGATGTCCCGGGTAGCAAAAACAACAAACCGTTCCATCCATCCACTGTTGTTGTCATCGTCAACGCTGGTAAGAAGGGCATGATGACCACGCTTTCTAAGTTTTATCACACCCCTAGGGAAGATCTTTAGAAATATAGATTCATCATGTGCGCAAGAGTTAGGGTTTCCCCGGTCTCAAAGCACAATTGACGGAGGCAAGCCACCGTACGCCATACGGATGGGCCTACTTATGCCAAACAAATATGGTACCGGTGGAAAAATTCAAAGATTATTGGGTCGATTCCTTCACCCACTCCCAAAGTGAAAAGGCCCAAAGTGAAAGGGTATGTATAAACATACATGAACCCTGATTTGGAGAAGGTGACCCTTTCTACCTTATTAGGGATGAGGATTTCAATATTGTTCCAGTGGTAATCCTCTTTCACAACTAGGATACTAGAGGGACGAAAAAGAAGAATACCTACTAACAGGCCAATGTTTGTCACTTTTGGGATTTGCAGATTATTTTTGTTCTTAAAGGTCAGATTTTGTGCTAAGATGAAGGGGTATGATAGTGCTACGGTAGGAGGTTCAGACTCGACATCAACCTCTTTGGTATTGTTCTTCTTTGGGCCTCCACCGAAGAGAATACTAGAGTTTTCGAGGACAACTGTGTTAGAAGACATTATGGTAAGAAATATGTAAGGAAAAATGTTTACTGAGAAAATTGAAGTTTGCAAGTAGGTCCTAAGATAAATTGGAGAATAAGAAGGAGTTGTAAAAGTAAAGAGTTAAAATGAGAAATATAGGAGAAGTTATAGACGATAAAAATTGTGGTCATGATTATCTCGAAAATTGGCGAAAATATTTGCCAAATCGTGGGATAACACGTGTTCGGGTCATTAAATGCGAAGAGGCATGCGTCCATTCAAATGTCAGAAACTGTTCAGAAACTTTCCCGCTAAGGAACTAAGTTTTCTCTACTTCTAATGACACTAAAGTATTGTTACCGAAAAGCAGGGGACTATATGTTTGCGATAAAATTGGTTAGTGATAGTTAAACGAATGAAGAGGTGACACGTGGAGCTGAAGACAGATAGGATTTGAGTCCGCAAATAGTTGATACCGGTTGCAAGCATATGACCGGTGCTAGATGAATCCCGAAGATAGAATAGCCGATGACAAAGGTTCAAAGTATTGACATCAGGTAGCATTCAATGAGTGGTTGTTACATAAAATATCTGAATTTATAGCCAATTGTTATGCAGTCATCAATGACAATTTTTATTCTCATTCAAGAGGATCTTGATTTTGGGATCTTGTCTCCCTAGATAGAGCTATAAATAGGAGAATGAACATCCGTTGTAGGGACGAAATATTCTGTACAGAAAAGCTATATTCTACTCTCAAAATTATAGAATTACTTACTTTCTTAGTATTGTTCGTATTTCTGCTACCGGAAAGGCTAAGCTCATAGTCAGGCTTGTATTTCCTTTAATTCTATTTCATAATCTTATTTCTGCTCTTATTCATTTCATATTTTTGGGTCAAATTGATTCACTTGTCTATAAATCACGCTATTAATTCAACTGTATTCTTTTATGGGTAAACAATAACAGTTTTAGCTTCGACAAGCTCCATGACCTAACCGCAAGATTAAATGGATGAAGATATTCAATGAGTCCTTGAATTAGGAAACACCCAAACTAAACGTCTATTGGTTCATGTGAATCATTTAGAATAGAACCAGTGAGTGTGATAGAATGATTTTAAGATTTTTTTATCATTAACCAGAAGTCTCGGGTTCGGGGTTCGAGCTTTGGGATGAAAAATTTCTTAGTTGAGAGCGTTTTACCCTCTTATTGGACCTACCGGCCTGATGTGTATTCGGATTAATCAATGTACTAATGGCTGCACATGGTAACTTAATTAGCTACTGGTAGGAGCTATAGCCTACAATCTATATGTATCAAAAACCTTATTTAAAACTACATATAGTTGGTAGGGGATGGATTATTGATGTGAGGCGAATTCTGAAAAAGTCTAAACTCTAAACAAGCGATTGGTGCTCTTCAACGACTGAGGAAGAAAATTCAAATTGATAAGTGATCGTCACAAAACATTTGCTAGGCTGAAAGCTCCCGACAAAGACCGCATGCATATAAATTTATTAATATACAAATAGATTAATTGAGCATCCTTCTGTGATTAATACTTAATAGCAACTCTAGAATCCACTGTTTACACCTGTAGAGACGATGTAAATAAGCGAATTAATTAATTAGCTCACCCACATTAGTAATTAACCTCCAATGAATCACTGATAAAGATGTAATAAAACAACTTATTTCTTCCCGTTTTTCTTTTTACTATCAGTTTCAAGTTCTTTCTGGTATTTGTGTAGCTAAGAAACATTACAACGATCTCATTGGTCAAGGTAATCAAATAACACAGTTATATATACAAGAACAACCGAAGAATATAACTGCTATATAATGTCTAATCATTTTCAAATGAATTAAGTGATGAGAGATAACGTCTGCGCAGAGTATGGGATGAGATCGTGTAGTGAAAAAAGAGGCAGAGTACACCACTGTACATGGCGTTCACGATTTTATTAACGAACAAATGGGCTTTATTTTATTTCATTAAAGAACAAATTAATGAATTCTATGGCTGCTATAATGTCTATCCATCTTCGCCCTGTGCATTTACCAGGCATGGGAGTTCATTTTGCCCCCTTTATTCAAATAAATACATAAAAGCTTCTTTTTTTTTCACTCCCACATGCCTAAAAGATAATGTATACACAAACTTTACTATAGTAATTAGTAGCGTCTAGAGAGAGATTAAGACTATCAAACAGCTTAAGTTCAAAGAGGAGTAATTAGGCAAATAGTTCAATGTGACTTAATAAATGGTGCCAAGTTCAAGGATTCCCACGTATTATGCCTTTCTCTTGTTCATTTTCTTTGGTGTTATATTGTGATGATTTTATTTTTGTGTTTTCAAATTAACTCTCATCAACTAGCACTAGTTTGAGGTGAACTATAACACTAGTTTGATATCAACCTTTAAGAATAATTTATTAAATTGGTTAGATCTAAAATAATAATATACTCTTTATTTAATACGATCTCACTATATATAGAGATTCACTTACTACGTTTTAGCCATCGATCCATCTTGATCTATTTGAAAATTGTTGGAATTATCCATATACCATATTTCTGCAGAGATAAGAGTTTTTTCCTTTATGTTTGGTGAAATTCATATGTTATACTATATTCCAATAATAAATATTTGTGTTATGATACAAGTCCACGTATACCTGATTTGGCTGTGATTTCACATCAAGAATAATTTGTTCTAAGTTCTTATTTTGAACGTGCAAGCAATGACAGACAACTAGCTACTTGAATATGCTACAGTTAGGAGTATTATTTAAAGTATCAACAACTACTTGAATATGCTACAGTTACATTATTTAAAGTATCAAATCAACTTTCTGCCTCAAGAAAAGAACCCAAAAAAGTAAGGAAAAAATATTTTAAAAGAGGTATTTATATGGGATCGACTTGTTTTGTCGATTGCAAACTGATTTGGAATGTAACTTTCTATTTTATACTTTGCCCTTCACGAAAATAACTAATCATCCTTTATTAAAAAAAAACTTCTCTTCACGATCTTAGGTTATTTTCTTCATTTTTTAATGTTTGATATTCAAGTAATGTTGGATAAATTTGAAGTATTCCTATCTAATCCAGCCAAACGCAATTCATACAAAGGCAAATTACAAACAAATTAAGATTTAGACATTTTTATCACACATTTTTTGTCTTTTATTAACTACCACTTGCATCCACTTAAATAATAATTTCCCCGAAAAGTTTGATATAAAATCTTTTCAAGTTAAAAGCTTTTGAGGAAAAAACAAAATAACGTAATTAAAAAGGGGAGAAAATAGGAGTGCAACAGAAAACATATCAAACAAGCAAAAGTAATTACCAAACGTAAAAAATAAAAATAAAAAATGTTATCTTGATTATTTCTGCTAACCCAGAGCCAGAAACCGAAAGGTTGAAAGTGTACCAGACATTGGATAAATTTTATCCTACGTAATCCAAAGGATCCTTTTATTATAGCTAACTTGTCCTAACTTCGGCACAACTAGCTCTATTTATGCAGCCTAAAATCATTAGGAGAGAGATGTGTTTGGTATTGAAAATGTTTTCGTACTTATGCTTCCTTTTTATGATTCAATTTTGATGAATTCTTATGGTAAATTGAACATGAATAAATACAAGTGTCTGATAATAAACTCTACAAATATATTTTCATCAAGATAGAGTCGAGAGAAAAACATAGTATTATTATACACTTCAATTAAAATTAAATATAGATTAAAAGATTGAGGTGATTGAGTTATGTATTAGAATCAAATAGGCATAAATGTAAATTTGGAAAACAAAATTTTAAATTCCAAAACCAAAAGACACTTGAAAATATAAGCGCTCTTTTTTCTCTAACATGAAAAGAAGAATCGAAGTAGAAATTTTAGAATTTCTTGCCATTGTTGCAATAAAACCTGGCAAGAAATTGCTTAATAATGGTACAGATAATTTAATGCATAATATATATATATATATATATA
>AWOL01S0011171.1:76160-105260 GCA_000715115.1 Nicotiana otophora | reverse complement strand
TTATTATTATTATTATTATTATTATTTTTTTAAGCCGAGGGTCTTTCGGAAACAGCCTCTCTACTCCTTCGGGGTAGGGGTAAGGTCTGCGTACATACTACCCTCCCCAGACCCCATTAATGGGATTCTACTGGGTTGTTGTTGTTTCATAGCTTCTAGTTTAATTACTATCCAAGATGATCGCCAATTTAGATTTGTGTGATTAAAACTAAAATTAACTAAAAGTCTAAACTATTGGCTAATGATAATCGCAACAAAAGTAAGCAAAGACGATATCAATGGGAGAAAATAGGGGTTCATTGGATAGGCGTAAGATACTTGTTTGGGAATTAACTCTAGTCGATTCACTCTTAAGGTTCAAGTGATGCTCTCGAATTCACTCTATTATGTCCAAACGTTTAGTAGAAACTCCTTTCTCGATTAAGTCTCAACCTTATGATATTAACTAAGTTAAGCTTGGTGAAGATATGCAAGAATTCGTAGTAGATTGATCCTTAGGAGAACCTTTTCGATTATCCTCCTAACTAAGTCTAAATATTAATTCAACTAGCCTATTTCGATTACTAACAAGAATCAATGAATTTAACCAATAAGATAATACAAAATATCATAAATTATGCCTCTTTCGATTACATAAACATGTGAATATATATGCAACAATAGAAATTTCCAAAATGATTCAATACATAAAAACTAGAATTAATATCCACAAACAATTCTCAAAACACCAAATCCATCAATCCCTAAGGAAGAATTACTCCATGGATATGGAGAAATTCATCACAATTAAGTTTAAGTCAAAGAAAAACATAAAACATCCAAACCCTTTTCTTGAGTGAGGATGAATGGTGAAATTCTTGTGCTCTTGCTTCTCCCTCTTCTCTTTAGCTTCCTTAGGTCTAAATTATGTCAAAAGTTCTCAAAATACCGTTTTTCTATGTATATATACCAAGTAGGGTCGGGCCCAAATAAATACATCTTCTCCTATGCAAAAAAGGATACTTATCCGGATTTGAACATGCGCGGCCGCGCACTTGGAAGTGTACCCGCACACTTTTCACACTGTTTTTCCCCATATGCGCGGTTAGTACGCGGCCATGCACTTTTCTCCCTGTTTTGTTGGCAATTTGAAAACACATAGAACATGAACGTCGTAGCCCTTTGAATTAGCTTTCCAACAATATATTGTGTAGCCCAAACGGAGCTCCGAGTGAAAGGTTATGTGTATTTTACTAGATATTGTGCAATATGCCTGCTCGATTCTTCGTTTCATTCCACTATCATCCGTTGATCCCCGAACACGATCCCGGCTTAATTACTTGGGATTTTACTCAGACTCCAAAGCTCCAAATTATTTGAATTCATTTCATAATATATACATAGCTCGGAACCACTTCTACAAGCTTTAAAAGACACAATTAGTACAAAACACTAGCGATTAAAGCTCAAATTCAACTAAAGTGCAGTAAACTGGAATGTAATAATCGACTAAAACATGAGATTATAGCCTACCATCAACACCCCACACTTAAACCATTGCTCGTCCTCGAGCAATCAAACCACACTTTATATAGACACAACCTTACTAAGCAACTCTCCCAACTCATCACACCAAGAATATTTAAAATAGACTAAACACAATAGTGTAACATCTTCACCTCAAGATTTGACTCACAAGTACCACGCATTATTCACAACTCACTCACTTATTCTAACATAGAGGTCAATGACATTACCTTGCCTTCATGAATCATGTTCCCTCACACAACAATAGAGAGTAGTTCCACACACAATAAAAATTAAGAACAATCAGGAATTCAAGATAGAAAGAATTCACTCACTCTTAGAAACAACATTCATATGGCACAAAAGATGAACCATAGGCTTGCCCGTAGTGTACTACTCTACTAATTGAGCTCATTCAATCAAGGATCAAGTAGGACTTTTAGCTGGTTGTAATGTAGGCTACGGGACGGGTAGGATACATTTAGATATAAGAGTTACTACACCTCCCTAAGCACTTTAATACATACATTTCATTGTTCAAACCACACACCTATGTCAAACTATACTCCACCTTGACATCAACATGCATTAACTCTACAAATTATTTAAGCACCATTACATCAAGAGTTATCACTTATCAATGAATCTCGTTCACAACAATACAAATATTTTTATTTTTTTTTCAATTCAAGTAGCTCTTATATTTTTCAATTCATTGCACCTTTCTCTGTATTTCAATAGTTCCACTCAAAAGCCAAACCAACCACCCCACACTTCAACTTTTACAAAGTTCATAATAATTTCAAGTGCTCACGAGAGGTAATTGGTTCAAATAGATGATCAATTCAAATAATTAGGTAAGGCTTGTAATGTGGTTGCCAAAGAAATAGGATTATAGGCTCAATGGGGTTAACTACAATTACATAACAATTTGGTGGGTAAACCCACATATCTAGCTCAACAAAAAAACGCATATATCACTTCCAAGACTGAATAAAACTACTATTTCGCTTCGCAAACACATGGGGCAAGTTCTAGACAACAAATGCAATGCACATAATCATACAAACCTCACACACACATGGCACATAACTCACTCAGGGTTGGACTCATCAAGACACTCTAGTCAAAGCAGTTAAGAAAAGTTAAGATCATACAGTTTAAGGTACTTATACAAGAGTCAAAAACTGAGCCTAAGCGTCACAACTAAAGCACTTACTATTTTCAAGGCATGATCAAGTCAAGATATATTGCTTCCATTTCAAATCATAGCACAAGGTTATCCTACTTCTAAAAACAAAAATCTAACTACACCCGGTTCAAACAAAACCCTTGGAAAAGAACCGCGGCACAAAGAAAACTCAAGGGGTAATTAATATACTAACTACAAAAGAAAATCTTTTTGCATTTTTCTTTTGACTTAATTCACTCAAGAAACCCGTCGAATGATATCCATCGTCGGGAGAAATCAAAAATTTTAAAATTTTTATGGTTTTTTTTTTTAACTTTTTCTCACTCTAACTACTTAAAAGAACAAAACTAAAACTAGAACATATACATACAACATATAAATATCCCCCACCCTACACTTTAAGTTGTGGCATGTCCCCATGACACACAATTAAAAAGCATAAGGTAAAGGAGGAAACTTCCCTGAACTTTCTTCTTTTCCGAGAATTTATGAACTCCACCCCTAATTCTGAGTTCATTCCTCATTTTTGCTCCTTGGGATTCTTTATGGAGATCATTAAACCCAATTCTTCTAAGGATACCTGCAAGACCCGCTCTTTTCTTTCTTTCTTGTCCTCATCTAGAGCGGTGAATTACTCGTTCATGATGATCCTTAACTTATTTTTGCATTCTTTCACATGATCAATCTATACAGATTCCTGTAAATACCCAAAAATAAAATCCATATGATCAAGGTTAAAATAAGAAAACAAAGAAGAAAAGTCAAGTGGATATTCCTCTGGTGTGTTCAACATTATTTGTTTCTCATTCTCTTCTACCAAATTTTGCAAATGTGGAAAGATGGATGGGGGTTTGAACTCTTCTTTCATTTCTTCACACTCAACCACGGCCTTATTTTCAATCATCTCAGTTGAATCAGAGTCATCTTGAACAGTGAAAAGCTCTCTCTGTGGATGCTCATCCTCTTGGGTAGGCTCATTCTCACAGGGTATCTCCTCCATATATTCACCATCACAACGCAAAGAGCTTTCTGAAAGTATACTTATTATTTGACTTACTTACATTGTTTGGTTGTTCATGGCTTCATCATCTTGTGTAAATCTCTTTACTGGCTTATTTATGAACTTATACACAAGCTCTTCTAAACTATCATTCTCCCCTTAAGGTGGTTGTCTCTCTTCACTTCCATTCAAGTTACAATAAGGGTATTCATCTTAACCAGAGTCAATATTGTTCCCATATGAATACTCATACCTGTACGGACTAGAAACAGAGTGAGACTGTTCAAAATACGAACCTTAGGAAGAATACATATCTGCTTGACAGTCAACCCATAGATGATTTTCACCGCATTTAAAACACATAGAGACCGCTGATAATATTCAGCTGCTAACTCTTCAACTTTTTTTTAGGCTGGTTGTACTCCATCTTCACAGCATTTAGAGTTCAATATCTACGGTATCTTCTCTAACCTTTTAGGTACTACAAAACAAATCTTGAAAAGAAGTTAACTAATAAAGAAAAGAAAAAAGAAAACAAAAAACTAAAACCTAATTCCTGAATTAGCACTACAAACTATATCAAAAACTGTTGATTGCTAATCCCCGACAACGGCGCCAAAATTTGACGAGCGCAAAACCGGCGTATAAACTTAGGCTCGCAAGTCGAATATAGTATAGGAAATATCGTATCCACATGGATTGGATTTAAACAGTGTTTTCGTAGCTTCTAGTTTAATTGCTATCCAAGATGATCGTCAATTTAGATTTGTGTGATTAAAACTAAAATTAACTAAAAGGCTAAAGTATTGGCTAATGACAATCGCAACAAAAGTAAGAAAAGACGATATCAATGGGAAAATAGGGTTTGATTGGATAGGTGTAAGATACTTGTTCGTTAATTAACTCTAGTCGATTCACTCCTAAGGTTCAAGTGATTCTCTCGAATTCACTCTATTATGTTCAAACATTCAGTAGAAACTCCTCTCTCGATTAAGTCTCAACCTTACGATATGAACTAAGTTAAGCTTGGTGAAGATATGCAAGAATTCAAAGTGGATTGATCCTTAGGAGAACCTCTTTCGATTATCCTCCTAACTAGGATTAAACATTAATTCAGCTAGCCTCTTTCGATTACTAACAAGAATCAATGAATTCAACCAAAAAGATAATGCAAAATATCATAAATTATGCCTCTTTCGATTACATAAATATGTGAATATATATGCAACAATAAAAATACCCAAATTGATTCAACACATAAAAATTAGAGTTAATATCCACAAACAATTCTCAAAATACCAAATCCACCAATCCCTAAGGAAGAATTACTCCATGGATATGGAGAAATTTATCACAATTAAGTTTAAGTTAAAGGAAAACATAAAACATCCAAACCCTTGTCTTGAGTGAGGATGAATGGTGAAATCCTTGTGCTCTTGCTTTTCCCTCTTCTCTTTAGCTTCCTTAGGTCTAAATTATGTCAAAAGTTCTCAAACTACCGTTTTTCTATGTATATATACCAAGTAGGGTCGGGCTCAAACAAATACACCTTCTCCTACGCGAAAAAGGACACTTTTCCGGAGTTGGACGTGGGCGGCCGCACACCTGGAAGTGTGCCCGCGCACTTGGCCGCACACTTTTCACATTGTTCTGCCCCATATGAGCAGTCAGTACGTGGCCGCGCACTTGCCGCGCACTTTTCAACTTGTTCTGTTGGGCATTTGAAAACACGTAGAACATGAACGTCGTAGCCCTTTGGATTAGATTTCTAGCAATATATTGTGGAGTCCAAACGAAATTTCGAGCTAAATGTTATGTGCATATTACTAGACACTGCGCAATATGTCTGCTCGATTCTTTGTTTCATTCCATTATTATCCGTTGATCCCCGAACAAGATCGCGGCTTAATTCCTTGGGCTTTTACTCAGACTTCAAAGTTCCAAATCACTTGAATTCATTCCATAACATCTACATAACTCGGAATCACTCCTATAAAGCATAAAAGACACAATTAGTGCAAAACAATAGCGATTAAAGTTCAAACTCAACTAAAGTGCAGTAAATTGGAATGTAATAATCGACTAAAATATGAGATTATAGCCTACCATCAGGAACCAGTTACTAGATTGGACTTGTGCCTCAATGATCCTAGAGAGCCTTTCCATACACATGATGAAGATGTATGGAGACATTGGGTCTCCCTGCCTGATGCCCCTACTTGGGAAAAAAGTCAATCTTTCCCTCATTAACCAAGACAGAGATAGAGCTGGAGTCTACACAAGAAAGGATCAGCTTGTTCATGTTATCTGAGAAGCCAAAAGAGACTACGGTATCCCTAATGAAGGACCATTCCAATCTATCAAAGGCCTTTTCCAGATCAATTTTGAGGATCATGTTGGCATTTTTTCCTTTTATTTTCTTGAAATGGCTGATATATTTCTGCACTATGATGGCATTGTCACTGGCCTTCCTATTGGATAGGAAGCTAGCTTGGCTTGGGCCAATAATGGATAGCAGAATAGGCTTGATTCTATTTACAATAATTTTGATTATCAGTTTGTACATTGTATTGCAGAGCCATATATGTCTGAAGTTCTTAAGGATTGTTGCATTTGCACACTTAAGAATCATGCAAAGGTAAGTTATGTTAATGGCAGGGTTCATCTCATGATTCTGGAATATTTTCTTACAATAATTGATGGCCTTATCTCTTAGTACATTCCAGTATTTTTTATAGAGCATAGGGTGGAGTCCATCAGAGCCAGGTGCTTTAATGGGTTTGAAAGAGAACATAGCACTCTTGATTTAATTAATCATTAGGGGAGTATTAAGGTTAGTCTGATCAGTTAAGGAAAGTGTGTGTGTGGTCTAGATTATGTTCTGCTAGCATATGGGTGATGTTGAGTGGTATGTGGTGTAGAGGGTGGAATAGAACTAGTAGAAGGCATCATTGATGCCTTTTTGGTCCTGTATCCAATTCCCTACCTCATCCTGTAAGGTCAGGATCACGTTTCTCCTTCTTCTATTGAGAGTAAAGGTATGGAAGAACCTAGTGTTTGCATCCGGTTTCATAAGCCAGTTGATCATAGATTTTATTTTTCAGAAATCCTCTTCACTTCTCAGAATGGATGAATACTCCTCTAAAAGCTTGCCTTCTAGGTTTTGGAGGAATGAACTAAAGGGGTAAGCTCTAAATTTTTGGATGCCTCCTAGCCTATCCAGAATGTGTTTCTTGTTGTGGAAGATGTCGCCAAAAGCTGCTCTATTCCATATAGGCACTTATGATTGAAACTGGGTAGTTGCCACCTCTAAGCTACTATTCCCATCATAAGCATGTTGAACTACATTTGGAGAAGAAGAGGTGGCTACACCACATAGGTTTAAACCTAAATGGTTTGGCTAATTTGTGGGTGGAGTTATTCCACAATCTAATCATCATGGGGCAATGATCAGAGTGGGTTCTAGCAAGGTAGCTAACAGTACTACCAGGGTAGTCCTGAATCCAATCTTCATTAGCAAAACATCTATCTAGTCTCTCTGGATTAGTTGGCTCTTGTTTCTATATCTCATATTGGTCCAAGTATACTTACTATTTTTAAACCCCAAGTCAATTAGTTAACAATGGTTAATGCAGTGCCAGAAGAGGTTGGCTCTAGGAGCAGAGATGCAATTGCCCCCTGCTTATCCCTGGCCTTGAGGACTTCATTAAAGTCACCTCTCACTAATCAGCTTCTCTTATAACTCTCAAGAATTGATCTTAGTTGTTCCCAAAGGTTTCTCTTAATGGCATATGTGTTACTAGCATAAATAGAAGCAAAAAGCCAAGGACTAGAAGAAGGAGTTACCTTGACCATGATATTGATGCACTGAGGAGTGGTATAGACCTAATCAATCTTCAGGATATCATCCTTCCACATAATGACAATACCCCTTGATACGCCCAACCCTGGGTTCTGGATTTGCCCTGAGAAATCCAGCTTCTGAATTAGATGTTTGTGCTCAATCATCCTGGTCTCAAGAAGGCCAAACATGGTTGGCTTGTGTAACTTCACTATTTCAGCACAATTCCTCCTAAATTCCCCAATGTTGGCCCCCCTAGCATTCCATATTATGAAATTTATTAACAATCTGGGTTGGGGTGGTGTCTTCTTTTTCAGGCATTTGTCCTTCCCTTTCGAGGGTGGTCTCTCCTAGTTCTCCTTCACGGTTGGTATTAGCATTACAGTTGAGTCTCATGAGCCTTGTTCTAAGGCTAGACTTAGACTTATCTCACACATTACCATGCTCTTTAGGCACACTGCGATAAGCATTTCTCCCCCTAGCCCTCTGAACTTTATTAATTCCTCATGTTACAGGAGTAATGCCTTTATTTTAGGGACCCCAAATTTTTCTATCAATGACTCAAGCTCCGTGTTTGATGCCTCTAAGTGTTCGTGGATTTTTTTTACCCTGCCACCTGGGGTGTCAGTGTCCATGATAGGTTCCATGGGGAGAACAATGGTCTTGGAATCGATTCCCTTAGTGACACAAGTGGGAAAGATGGTGTGACATATCTTATTCATCAATAGACTGAGCTTGTTGGTTGACATTATTTGTTGGCTCAGTGCTACCTAGGCTTGCATCGGGGTTGCTATCCATAGTTTATGGCTAAAGTTCAGCATCGCATGATTCAAATGTGCAGTGACTATTGTGGCCAGGTTGTGGGGATTTTTTTATGATGACTCTGATTGGCATTGCTCCGATTGTGAAGCTGAGTGGGAAGGATGTTCCTTGAAGTGTCATCTCCAACTATGAGGTTGGGAAATGGTCCGGAGGCAGTGGTTCAGATGTGACAAGGAGAGGCACTGGTTCCTCCTCCTGGTCCTAAGCTTATGCATTTTTACTCTATTGGTTGGGGTTGCTTGATATTGTTTTCGGTGGGTGGGTTTACAAAATGATTTACCATTTTTGAAAATCCACAGTTGGATCTTAAGGCATCCCTCCCCTCAGTTGGTTTCCGTGCAAGGAATCTCCCATCATTTAATATCTTTCGGAGGCGATGGCATCTGTCAATTATCTTAGGGGAAATGATGAGGGTGAATTGGGGGTGTAGGAGTTTGGGTGCAGAGCAACTCACTTAGAGGGAATGGTTCTTTGCCCTCCTTGCCGAGTTTGGTAGTGTTTGTAGTTGAGTTGGTTTCCGGCATGGTCCCCACATATTGACTTTTATTGGGTTGATTTGGTACCATATTGGGAATAAAATTGGGTATGTTAGACTTACCCCATCCTCATGCGTTTATTTGATCTTGGGAGATATGAGTGTCTGGATTCGTGTGGGTGTTAGAAGTACGCGTGTGTGGCGTGTGATTTTTGGTAGACCTATATTGGGGCACGTGTTGGGGCATGTGGTGGGCTGGTGATAGAGTGTGTGGGATACTCGTTAGAGGCCTATGTGATTGGTCAGGCGCCCCACTTAGGCTTTGCTGACTTCCTATTGACGGGCTAGCGCAAATAAGCCCAAAAGCGTGGTGTTGGATTGTCGGGAATGATCACTTGGCCCTACCCAATTTTCGGCCCTTTGGGCCCCCTCCCCATAACAGCCCAGCTCACTAGTGATATTGTCCGCTTTGGGTCTAGGCCCTCACAGATTTAAAATGTGTCACTAGAGTCTAAGACATGTCTAATTATATACCCAGGATCTCTCCCATATTTTGTCGATGTGGGATTCGCCTATGGTGTGAAATACACCCCTCCTTATGGACTCAGCGTCCTCGTTGAGGTTTCCCCCACCACAGCTCAAGGTTGCACGCAGAGTGGCTCTGATACTATATGTAACAGCCCAGCTCACTAGTGATATTGTCCTCTTTGGGCCTGTCACGGCCCAAGCCCATGGCACGTATTGTTCGCTTTGGGCCTAGGCTCGCACAGATTTGTCCTTTTTGGACTACGCCACCTCGAGCCCTAAAAGCGCGATTGGCCATGTGAACTTAAATCATGCCTTATATAGCTCTTCAATTTCCTCCCCTATTCCGATGTGGGATTTACCTAAGGTGACATGTGCACCCTTTCTTCAGAAGCTTACCAGCCTAGAAGCCTGTCAGTCCTGCTTGACCTGCCCTCTTGTCACACCCTAGGCAAATCCCACATCGACAAAACACGGGAGAGATGTTGGGTATATAAGGAGACATGCCTTAGACTCTAGTGACGCATTTTAATCCTGTGAGGGCCTAGGCCCAAAGCAGACAATATCACTAGTGGGCTGGACTGTTACACTACCTGTAGTTTCCAAGTACGGCGAACTTACCTGAATTCAGCGTATAGGTCTTGTTCTCTGTTCCATTGTCTTTTGCATCTAGGTGTTTCTGCTTTTGACCCTCCAATCCTTTCCCTTGCCGCCTGCTCCTCCGTGGTAATTCCACTGTCTTCCAGTCTTGTTCGCTCAGTGCTTTGTGGATCTCCGTTGAGCTTTCCGACTGCTCTGGTGTCCATGTTGTTGTTTGCAATGGGCATTTCTTGAATATGTGGTCAATTCTCCCACACCCCTTGCACAGTATGCCCTCTCCCTGATATACAATAGGTTGTTTGTGATCCCCAATTATTACGGATGTTCAGAGTGGTACCTCAATAGGCACTTGAATACAGATCCGTGCATATCTACCTCTTAGAGTGGCGGAGGTATACGTATCTATCTTTAGGAGTTTGCCTATCTTTTTTTTCACTTTTTCTAGGATTTCTTTATTATAGAATTCAGTGGGTAATTGCGGTAGCCGTATCCATATGACTCTGGTTTGTATTCGGGTGTTCGCTGACACCAAGGTCCTCTATGCAATGCACTGGTCATGTTTTTCTCCTTCACGAATTTAACTATGAAGAAGTCCCAACCCATGTCTATGAGAATTAGTTATTCGGTTGGGGTTCGTAGCTGCTGTAATTTGGTTTTTAAGAGATGGTGTGGGATTTTTCTTCCAAAGACCTTAATGATGACCGAGAACCTCCATGGGTGGTAAATTCGGAGTTTTTGCTCTTAGGACAGAACAATTGGCTCTGTACTATCTTCTAGAGGAAAAGTTTCGAGCTTTGTTCATGCTTGGTGGTATTGGGGGTGATACACGCTTGACTTCGTTAGGTGTTTTTTCGATAGGATTTCCTTGAAAGTATTTTTTTTGAGTTGTTTCGACTTCCATCGGAGAAGCGTTAATGTTCGGTGGATCAGGGGATTTCAGTAATGGTGGGGTAATTGGGTCCTATGCAGGAGGTGGGGATGGGGCCATTTTAGGGGGGTGAGTTTAATAATTTTAGTGATTGGTTAGAGTTTCTCTCTCTAACACCGAAGAAGGTCTTAAATAAAATACTAATTAATCTAATATTACATCAATAAAATATTAAAAAATAAGTTTATATGGTGATGGCTATGAAGGCTAACAGTGGTGATTGTAGATGCTGGCAGGCGGTGATAGGTGGTGGCTGTAAATAATGGCTAGTGAAGATGGTGGCCGACAATAGTGGTTGATGGTGGTAATTGGTGGTGATGATAATTGTGGTTGGCAATATATGCGATGGCTAATTGAGATCTGAATAATTATGATTCATACTTTTTTTTAAAAAAAAAACTTGATAGCTGAGGTCAAAATGATTAAAATACAGGCCATCATTAAGTACAAAAATTCTTACTTAGGATGATGGTTTATATGTAAATAGAAAGGGTCAGCTCCTTTATTAATTGTTGTAAAAATTGAATCGTGTCAATTACAAAACAAAAAAATAAATAAAGAGAAGCATGTTCCCTAAGGGAGACTACATCCTCCCCGTGAAACAAAAAAACTCAAAAATGCTCCATGCCTAATCTATAGTACAACATTTCCACCCACAGGCTAATTTCAACTGGAGGACATTTTTTGCTGTTTCCTCCATTTGTACTGGAAAATGATTATCCACTTTTGTGGCCAATCTTGCAATAGCTTTGACAAAAAGGACAGCACTAAAGCCCTAATACACAGATTCTTCATGGACAAAATATTGCCTGGTCATCTGTGTCTTTTTTCCGGTGAAGTATCAAGGAACAAATAGCTGTCAAAGTAGACCATTGAGATGATATATAAGAAGATGGCTCCAGGTGAGAAGCTAAACTTAACTTCATAGGTCATGATCAAGCCCAAAGAAGCCCCTCGTAGCCGAATTCTGAATTAGAAACTGGACTATCACCAAACTCGTGTTGATCGGTTGCTTCATCTGGTCTGATGGAATCAATATATGGTTCCAAAAGATCGGATGATCTTTCAGCTGGAATACCATAGTCTTTAAGAATACTAGCTGACGCAGATACGGCTGCTTCCCTTTCCAGAACAACCAGGAAGTTGTCCTCAAACTCGAGAACTAGATATTTATCCTTGCAAGCTGCATGAATAAACATATATGACCATTCATAACTGCTCAGGTTAAAGTAACAAAAGCTCAAATGATTATCTGTACCAACACTTACAATCCACTAGATGAGCCAAATGGTGAATGTTCCTAATTCGAGTGCCATTCAACTTCAAGATCTGCCAAAAAATGTTATTTGAGCAAGAAATATAAATGACTAATGGAACTTCGATGTACAAACCAATTATTCGTGTTTCAACTTGGGAAGGATTATAGAATCAAAGTAGAACAAATAACTTGCCTGCTCATTGCTTATATCCTCGTATCCAATATTCACTTCATTTGCCAAGACCTGTAAGTAAAATAACGATTAACAACATAACATAACATTCCTTACTTGGCCTTAACCTGTCAGCATCATAAAAGAGGTGGCATTGGGTAACCTAGTGAACTACATTACAACCTATTTACCCATTTTTTTCACTTCAATGACATAATACTTTTCCCGGAAGTTTACGTTCCCTAGTTCCTGTGCTCCCAGCTCTAGCTCGGGCTGGGTGTGTTCAAACTTTCAAGTCCAATATGGAAAACAGCAAGTGGCTCGGGGCTGCAGATTGATTGTCAAAGTGAAATTTTCTCTTTACATACCTGTGATAGTACAACAATCTGTTCTCCGTCGAACTTTGCCAGAGAGTATCGAGCCTTTGTCAATAGTTTTAGCTGACAAAATTCAAAGGAAACAGTTAAGTCAATCACAGTAGAATGTTTGCAATCTTATGAGCAATCACCCATTTGTGAGACTCACCCCTATGCTATCTTCACATTCTTCCCTGGCAAACAAAGATGAACAAATTGATTTCAGTCTGAGAATTGGTGCACCAGAATCTACTCGATGAGATAAGAGAATGCTAGGCCCATTAAGAAAATACAAGGATATCTTTAGTAATCTTACCCTATTAAGGGTTCGGATAGTGGTGTAAACACCAAGCCGGCAACTATTAGGTATGAAGGCTGACCGCATTCTATGTGATAAGGAACCTTCAGAAGAGAGCAACTGATTTAAATCAATTATACTGAGATTATATGATGGCGTCGACAAAGAAACAAAGGGCCAGCAAACATACCAAATGCACACGTGGCTTCAAAACTGCTTGAACTTTCATGAATTCCCCAGCTCTAATAATACCAAGCTCGGCTACATCACCAGTGAACCTGAAGAGGACTAAACCTTTGTGTAACATATAAACAGGAATATGTGCAAACTTTACAATAAGGGGGGTAATATGGCTAGGGAGCATGAGGGAATTCAAATTTGATGCTAAGGATTCAGTGGATTAAGTCATCAAGAAAATAGAATAATTTACCAGTTAACCCTGATAGTAGTATAAGACGATAATGATCCCACTAGCCAAAGAAAAATCAAATGAAGAAAAATTTTGATGCAGAAAACAGGGAAACATCAAAGTAGTTTCTTGCAAATTTGGCATTACCGCTTAAGAAGCAGTTCCAAACTTAGTCATTCAAACTGAAAATGAAGTGACTAATTTTTGTCAACACTGTATTGCTTTTGGGATTATGCTTAAATGCAAATCTACTTTCTCTGGAAGTAACTAAGCTTTACTTTTGACTAATAAGATAGCGAAATGCAATGCGTGCACTTGATCGAAATGGCACTGTCCCTTCACACCCGATACGGACACCATCAAAGCTAACAATCACGTCTCCCTGAAAAAGATGAACCAAGTATTATCCAACCTCGTGACATTACCAAAATAACATCCTAATGATAACGGAAAAACTAACCCTACCAAAGAGACAGGTATACCAATGCGAAATAGGTGGACTAACTAAAAATGATCAAAGATACACTACACTCTTCTTTCCCAAGTCATTAAGCTGGTCCCATCACTCATTCTCAAAGCTTGATCTTCATTTTTCCCATGAGGAGATCCCTTATGAGGTGTAGAAACACATTTATTGAATCCCTGAACGCGGAATGGATACTTATGTCCATCAATTATTTTCATAGATTCATCTTCACTTTTACATGAAGGATCAATTATGAGTTGCAGAAATCACATCTCTAGTGCTTAATCAATGTTGTAAAAATGAATGACATGAATACAAATGGTACAACTGGGTCCCTAATCTATATTAGTTGTTATTGATTGTAATTACAGTAAAACTACGACTAGTGGAATTAGGAAGTCGTATCAAACAATAAGTGTAATTAGAAATGGTGTCCCATTATCAATGGGATTAAAATCCCATAAATCATAATATATTAGGAGTTTGTGAATAAAGCAACCCTGTATTGTAGCGGAGAGACAATCTCCCACGTATTCTAAAACTTTCTACTCATTCATCCAAGTGATTTTCTACATTGTATTAAGATTTAGCACGGAGAAACTTTTCTCTTTTAGCGTCTTAGAATTCTCGACTAAGTCTAGGCCGGGCATCTTCAAATCATATCTGTCCTCTTTGAAATCTCGGACCAATATCCCAACACAGTAGACAGGTAATACTTTCTAGAATTCATAAAATTCACTCCCGCAACTGTCCAAACCCTTCAGGGGCTATTTTGATACCTATCCTCACATCTCCTGTGACCATACAATTACTAAGAGAAGGAAGTTAGGTTGCAAAATTACTATTCTTGGTGTAGTGCAATCTAATTGTGGTTCATGAAAAAGAATTACTGACCATTTAATTAGACTATTCAAGAGATCTCAGCAAATAAAAAGCTTGTGTAGGAGAGAGTTGATGCTCAGTAATCTAGTCTCTCATGAAAGCACTAGACCCAAAGCCAGTTCCTTTTGGTCTCTTAAGACTTGCCAATTTGTTCTTAGTGTCAGGGTAAACCTTTGTATAATAGCCGTCTCAGTAGAATTTATCATGTTCTTGATGAATTGACAAGATCTGAAGAAATCGGATCTAAACATGGAAACTCATATCAGAAAAGGCTGAAATTTTATTTACTGATGCCTATTATTACCGACTCTCCAAAATAATTGGCACAACAAGATAAGTTTTCATGGTGTTCTTTCTCTCTAACTTAGATCCGCCTATGAAACACTCGTCGCCAGATCCTTAGTTGTGATATGATTCACAGATTCGTACAGTAAACAATATCGGCTAGCATGCTTCTCCAGATCTCCTCCACCACCCCATCAATATTTTATCTAGTAAACTCCTTTAAAGGCCGATTCAGCCTTAGCCTCGTAGACCTCATAATTGGTTTGAGGCTTTTATTATAAGCTATTACTTTCAGCGAGCTTCTCATGAAATATAATTCTATTTTACGCTTCTCAGCTACGCACTAATTCTGACTCCCATGAAAAACATTTCTTATTTTCATGGTCCTGCCAACCCATTAACGGTTATAAGCTTTGAGGACATTAATAAGTAAAACAGAATGCACGAGTACGCTCAAATGTCTTAGAACATAATCATGCATAACAGCAAAATCTCTAGAAGTCAAAAGGTTCATGAACAGTTACAAATGGATGGTACCTCTTTTAAGACATTGCTAACATCAGAAGTAGGCTCAACTTTCCGCACGAGTACGCCCTGCAAATCAATTACCAAGCATGTATTAAACAAGGATATCTAGAGATTATTGATTAACCTTTCCATACAGATAATATCAGCAAACACTATGCTTGAATGTCTCGAGCACATTATCGGCTCAGGCATTTTCAATTGACAAATGCAAAATAGGTTTTCTTTCTGATGAGGCATAAATTAGAAATATCTAAGTTGATAAAAGCGCTCAGATGACAGGTTATACCAACTAATTACGTGATTGACCAAACTGAAGGAGTACACACAATTAGAGACTTGAATGCTCATAACAGATTCTTCAACAAGATCCAGCAACATCGCAGAAGAGGATATCATTGATGTTACTCAATAAGGGAATTTCCACTCGAAACGGATTATTTATGTGTTGAAAGATGTCAGCCTGGAGCCTTTACTCAGCTCAATCCCTACCCAGTAAAACTCACTTTTCCCAAGATAGAAACCAAATGACACTTATTCTATTTTCTTTAACTCACTTTTCACATGTTTTAAATGATAACTTCTTTTTGGGTGAAAAGGTAGGGAATTTTATTTATGAGTACCACAAGAAGGTATAAAGAGAGTACATCAGAAATGACTTCCTTCTCCTAGATATTGGAGGAGTGCAATATATCTGACAGTGAAACTATAGATACAACAATTTTCTTACACCACAACAAAAACTATTCAAACATCCAGATTAAAAATAAGATATTTGCCACTTTTCCAGAAACACAATCTATTTTTTCTCTCTAGCCAGGTGTTCAAAAAATGCAACTAGGTACTGCATTCCAGTAGAGACTGCTTTCCTTATCTGATGACTGACTGTACCAACTGATTACTTTGTTTAGTAATTCCTGGCATGACCCATTGATTCCCAAAGATATCAATAAACATAGACCAAATCTGCTTGGTGAAATTACAATGGAACAGTAATTGGAGATGGCAGTGTTTTTAACTGATAACTGGCTCTGTATAATTGGAGATGGCAGTGTTTTATTTAATTATCCACCTTTCTTCTATATTTAAGGCCATAAACAAAGATTCTGTCCTGATTTTCTGAATTCTATCCACAACAAGCCCTTTCTCTCTCTCTGTAGAACTTTAGCCACTGGATCCTTCCCCTTCTCTCACTATTCATGTTGTTGCAGTACCCATTCTCTGTCTAGTAGTAACAAAATTGTTTGAGGACTTCCACAGCGCTACTGGGAAACAAGAACAAACAAACAGCTAAATTAAAAAGAAAAAAAGGGTTTCATTTTGGTTCAAATATGGGAATTCAATCTCTCCTCCCTTCCCCTCCCCCACAAAAAGACAATGACCAATAAAAGAATAAGTAAGGAACTCCACAAAGAAAGACATCTGTTATAAAGTGCTTATTCAACTCATAAGGACTTCTTTATATATATAGCTACAAAACCAAACCTCATTCGAAGGCACTTTCAAGCAGGCACGAAGTGCTGGACTCTCCAATTTTTGCAACAATACTCCAAGGCAAGGAAAACCTGAAATCACAATACTGTTAGATAAGCTGTTGAAAACCTACAGGAACAAAAGAAGCCTCCAAATCAAATCATATGGAGCATTGGTAGTTCTGTAATGCATAAAGGATGGGACCAAGGAATTTCGCACGCAACTAATTGCCAAATTACTATGCAGTATTTTTTTTATATTATTGAAGTGTGAGACCATCTCATCTAAAAACTTAAGTTGTTTGAGATAGCAAACTTTAATTTACTTAATTATATCGCCAACGTACCCCCTCACGTGAAGGCCTGATTTCTTTTTATGGGCCGAGCACGTTCTTTTTGACAGTGGGTGGCAGTGAGACTAGAAACCAAGACCCCTGTGTGCTCTAATACCATGTTGAAGTGTGTAACCTCATCTAAAGCTTAAGCTGTTAGAGAGAGCACACCTTTATATACTTAATAATGTCTTCAACATTGATAAATGAATTTACTCTGAAATAATAGAGATAAAAAATAGGCACCACATGAACAAATGAGTGGTTTACAGTAAAAAAAAAAAAAAAAAAATCGACAAATTAGTAACTAGAATTGAATTGGACCGATAAATTTTTGAAAGTTACAGGTTAAAACTTCAACCTATGTTTGACATAATTACTAAAATAGCAATGCAATTAGTAGGAACCATTAGAACTAGCAATGATAAAGTAATACTAGTGCCTATATTGCTTGAGGGCTCACACACCATTACATGATAGACCAATTTACGGATTAAGGGCAACAAACGTAATAAAGGAAGTCATTTTTGAATAAGGATGCATTGGGAAACGATAATGGCGCGGCTTGCCCTCATGCCCTCCCACCCCTTCTCTCTAGGAATTGATTCTCACTGTGACCCTTTATCTATTCACATTATTTTTAAGTATTTCCTCTGTTCTGAAAATGACGAAAGCTTTTGGAGTAGGAGGGTCAAATCATATAATTTTCGTGTGCATTGGAACAAAAATTTCTGTCTTTTTACTCCTCTATCCCATTTTGTGGCATTGTTTGACTGACCAAGGAGTATAAAAAAGAACTTTTGAAAGTTGTGGTCTAAAACAAGTCATAGACATGTGTAGCTATAAATCATCTCATTAAGGGTAAAATGAGAATTTTAAATTCAAATTGTTTCTAAATATAGAAAAGTATCTTTTTTTTTACACTAAATAGAGAAGTTTGCCACATATATTGAGACTCAGGGAGTAGAAGAAAATTTAAACACCAAGAAACTAGATGGAGAAGAATTGTGAATCGCAACCAGTTATAACTATAAAAATTTAAAAATATAGAACATCTTAGTAAAAGTAAAAACAATTTGCTTGCGCAAACTGTAATAGTGCCAACTTTTAACATTCTTTAGCAAAAACACTTCACATACACACCCTTATTATCTTTTAGAATCAAAGAAGCATCAGCACTTTCTGCCAGAAGAGTCCATGGTGAAATGCTTTGGTCCTCTCATTTGCAACCTACCCATTATGACAGGCTGACAATATGCAGAAAGATTCTAGATACTCACATAAGAGTAGAGCAGCTGCAGTAGCAACTGACAAGTTGGTTAAGTTTCAAAATAAACTTATGTTCAAAGTTTAGAACTGGGCCTTTTTATAACATGCAACTCGAAAGTGTTAAGGGGCATCACTCAACCTCAAAATGTAGCTGATGAAGTGAGAACTGCCCAAGATCATATAAGGAGACAACAACATATTCTCTCAACCAACATAGGACACTATAACGCCCACTCCTCCCTTCCCTTCACTCTCAAGACTAGACATCTAGAGCAGGAACATTATAACATGGGAGCCCGCAACTGAGTAAACCAAGAATATGGATAGATCTGGCTCCATTACCATACTAAGAAAATGGGCCTTGGCCCTAATTCAATCCCAAAAGCTAGCTCATGCGGTGAGAAATACCAAGACCCTAAGAAGACAACAAGCCATTCCCTCAACTCTTTGCTTGCCCAAATTGCAATAGTGTTATATAAAAAGGGATGCGCGAAATACCAACTTTTGAAATTCTTAAGCGAAAACCCTCATAAACTTTCCATGATGCAACCGAGTTGCCATATTGATACAGGGACTGGCCTCTTCCCTGAGGCAATCCCTGACCTACCCTTGCTTATCTTGCAGAACAAAGAAGCATCAGCACTTGCTACCAGAGAAACGTCCATGGCTCGTAACTGAAATGCTTTGGTCCTCTCATTTGCAACCTACCCATTATGACAGGCTGACAGTAGGCACAAAGACACTTGATTCTCACATAAGAGTAGAGCAGCAGCTGATGCAACCGACAAGTTGATTAAGTTTCAAAATAACCTTATATTTTTATTTTATTTTTTTGAAAGACAAGGAAATTCAAAGTTTAAATCATTGGAAAAAAAAAATCCCGACACAGATCTTAACGGTCAAGGCTTTTAAACTACATTGCAGCTGGACAAGTAATACCAATATGTCAGAACAGAAGGCCATCTGCTTGAATTTTCCACTTAAAAGAGAGAAGTTCCCTTTCCCTTCTTATCTCCACCAATCTCAAAGTGCTTACACCGCTTGATTGGGTGCTGGGATACATGTTTGCACCCTTGGCATTGCAACCTTAGCACAATCTTCTTGGTAGTTTTAGCCTTCTTGTGGAAGACAGGTTTTGTCTGTCCACCATAACCAGATTGCTTGCGATCATAATGTCTTTTCCCTTGAGCAGCTAAGCTATCTTTTCCTTTTTTTTATTGAGTAACTTTATGCAGGGTGTGCTTCTTGCACTCCTCCGATTTGCAGTAAGTCTTCTTAGTTTTTGGTTTCACCATTGTGAGAGCTAATGGGGTTTGTTACAGGAAGCACCTTTTGGTCTAACGGCGTCCACAGAACCTTTTTAAAACTGGGATTTTCTGTAACATGCAACTCAAAAGTGTTTACATCTGGCGTAACCCAACCCAAAATGTAGCTCATAAGGTGGAACCGCCCCAGATCGTATAAAGAGACAAAACATTCTCTCAACCAACATGAGACACTATAATACCACTCTCATCCCTCCCCCAGGGACTCTCAGGGCTAGACATCTGGAGCATGAACAATACAACGTGGGCATCAACGCTTCAGTAAACCAAGAATATGGATAGGTCTGGCACCAGTACTATATAAAATGAACCTTGGGCCTAATTCAACATTTCAACCCCAAAAGCTAGCTCATGAGGTGAGAAATACCCAAGACCTTAAGGAGATAATAACTCATTCCCTCAAGCAATGTGAAACACTTCAACAAAGAGTATTTTAAAAACAAAACAAGTATAGTCAACTTTTGCAGGTTCTGAATAGGTTATCTTTCTTTCCAAATTTAATTGAATTTTAGACATTTGGGTTGGATGCTTGTAAAATCCTAATTTCACAGGATTTAAACCCAAGTGTGTCCAATTGAAGGTTCTTTCCTAGTGATTCACCCAGTGGCCAATAGGTGTCATTTGGAAAATCAAAATTATTGCATACCAAACAGAATAAGATATTGGAAACGAGACAGTGTTTGCAGAGTCCTGGATATTGAGGTAGTTTCCCAACATAGAATACCTTAAATTCATATTTTCACAAAAGAGGGAGACTCACCGCTGTACTTCCCGTTCCTTTCATAGTCTTCCAAAAAATGAGACACTACAGTAGTTGGGATGACATAACCAATATTTTCAGTCTCATCTGACCTGTAAACCTAAAAGACTTGTCTTGTCAAAACATATATCTTAAAGAAAGCACGAACTTTAAAAAGAACTTTTCATAGCATCAGTTTGTCATAGTTGAAGAAACCAGCATTATGATAACCATGTTTTGACGGGGAAATGCACAAGGAAAATGATTCACACACTGATCAAAGGGCAGAACATATTGCTGTTCAGATTCAGGAAGTTTGAACTTGTAAAGCAGAAAATATCAAGAAAAGCTTCAAATAAGCAAAAAGTATAAAAAGTAATTTGTGATATTATTGATGAGGTATATGGCTTCGGGGGCAATTACCAATTCCCAATGGTAGTAGTTTTATGGTCTGTCTTGAGGCAAGGTTTCAGGCTAGTTCAAACATGCATTTCCGAACCAATGATGATAACAGCAGCGGTAGAATGAAGAACTAGTGCAATTAAGTAGTCATAATTTATAAACCATTTGAAACTTGAAGAGCAAAAGCTGCATTCCAATTTATAAAGACATTATTTTTTATAGACCATATGGTAAATCCACAAGAAGCCATAATTTAGTAACCTGACAATAGCAATATCAGATTCTGACAAGAAACTACCTGAAATGCCACCCCTATGCACTCTCCATCGTCATTGAATGCAGGGCCGCCACTATTACCTAAAACAGTTGCTATTAGTAGCAGAAACTACAGTACAGAGAGAAAGCACAAGCCATGATCCTTGTACAAGCACTTGTACGAAGTCATAAAAAAAAGTTAGATTTTCTTTTCTTTTTTGTTATGTTTTTTATAGGGTATAAAACAAGTTAGATTTGATAAATGGACTATGGACCTAACTCAACCCCAAAAGCTAGCTTATGAGTTGAGGATTGCCCAAGACCATATAAGAAGACCAAGGACCTCAAATCCTACCGATATGGGACAACTCAACCCCATAAGAGTTTGCAATATCTGTTGAAGCAGAAAGAGGTGAATATACCCCCCCCCCCCACACACACACACACGCCCAGGCCTGCAAACTGGAGCGTGGACAACATAAATGGGGGCCCAACATTGGTAATAATAATTGGGATGGGCCTGACTCTGATACCATGATAAATGGACCTTGGGCCTAACTCAACCCCAAAAGCTAGCTTGTGAGGTGGGGATTGCCCAAGACCATATAAGAAGACCAAGGACCTCAAATCCCATCAATATGGGACAACTCAACAAGATTAATAGGAGAAATTTATTGGGCATGGTTTTATAAAGCAAGAGTCTCATCATCAATGTCCATATTTACCAGGATTTATAGCTGCGTCAATTTGAATGCCCAGCAGCTCAGATGATCCATGAGCATATGATGTGACCTAATGATGAAGACCAATATATGAGTTAGCACTAGTATTCAACATTTAGGAGAACAAATTAGTATAATGTGTTGTTTATCATGAGGAGTAAAAGGGAAGATCGACTTAATTTCTAACAATTTCCCACATTTCAATATTAACTCAGAAATAAGGAAGTTGTTAAGTATTTTTGGTGATACGTAAAACACCAGAGCCACTGTAAGTTTGATAAACTTTAACTGTAACGATAACCATTACAAAGTGGGCAATAATAAGAAACAAAACAGCGTAAAAGTACAAGAAAATTCAAAAGGAGAAAAAAACAATTATCACAAAGAAGAATGGATATTCACCACAGTGCCTAGCTTCCATCAACATACTAACTTGTTGGACGTCATTGATGGAATGTCATTTTGCCCACTGTCTAGGTAATGCAATAGAGATGTTCCGCAAAATTTAGTTTAGGATGAGGAACCTGATCTATAGTCAACAAACTGCCTTAAAGCATAGGTTCTAATTGTTGATTAGCATGATTCAAGGAGATTTGATTTAGGAGATTGTTGATTAGCATGAATTTAGGAGATTTGATTATATTTAGAAGATCTTATTTTATTTTATTTTATTTGATAGAGGATTGATTGTATAGATTTATTTTATTTCCTTAATTAGCATTAGGAGCTTTGTATAAATTCCCTTGCTCATGGGATGTAAACATACACTGAAATATAAAAAACCTTTTCTTCTTCTCAAAATCTACATGGTATCAGAGCCATTGCTGCCTTTTGAGGTGAGTTATCTCCCTCGCAGCATTAGGGTTCCGTTTTTATCAAAGAGGTCGAGTTTTCTCTCTCTTGGTGGTTGTCCGCAACACAAACTCATAACGATCAGTTTTGTTTTTGGAATTTTCTTTTTTATTAGGGTCGTTGGAACATTCCGAACATATCCCTACCAGTTTTAATTTTTTCATTCATCGGAGCTAAGGTTCGCTCGAGACAGATATGGTTTCCAGCGAGGCGGATTATTTTTGAGCAATTTTCTTCGGATTTCCTTCTGATTGGGCAGAAATATGGAGACATTCAAGGAGACGATTTCCGGAGAAATCTTGTCTTCGGATGAAATTCAGTTTCTCCGTCGCCTCCTAGCCAAACTTGACTCCGCTAATGTTGCCACATCCAATCATGTGCAATAAGCACCTTAATTCTTGGATTGTTGATTTTGGTGCAAATAGACATATGACAGCCTCTTCTAAAGGCATTCAAAACTATTCTCCGTGTCTCAAAGGAGATAATGTTAAAATAGTCAATGGTTCTTTAACACCTATCTCTGGAACAGGTTCTGTCGTTTGTACTCCTAATATTAAACTATCATCCGTGCTTCATGTCCCTGAGTTCCCTGTCAATCTTTTATTTGTTAGTGCCATCACCAAGGCTCTAAACTATAAAATTGAATTCTTTCCAAATCATTGTATTTTTTAGGATCTTCAAACAGAAAAAAGGATTGGCAGTGGTAGATTGCGTGATGACTTGTATATATTATATGGAATTCAAAACTCTGGTCAAGCCTTTTTATGGGAAAATAAGGATGTCAACCAAGAAATAACACAGCGGCATAGACGGTTAGGACACCCATCATTCTTTGTTTTGAAGAAGTTATATCCCAATTTGTTTTCAAGGACTCGATTTGAATCTTTGTTCTGTGATGCGTGTGAATATGCCAAGCATACTAGAAACTCTTACCCTGTGAGTGATAATAGAAGCACAACTCCGTTTATGACTATTCATTCTGATGTATGGGCTCCTGCCCAAACTGTTTCTCTATCTGGTAGTCGATGGTTTGTTACTTTCATTGATTGTTGCACTAGGATGACTTGGGTATATTTGTTAAAAGCCAAAAGTGAAGTTTTCTCTTGTTTTCAGTCATTTCATAAGATTATTTGTACTCAGTTTGATGCCAAAAACAAAAAATCTTGAGAACTGATAATGGCAGCGAATACATGAATAAAAGATTTGGTGCTTATTTGGAGTCCAATGGGATAGTCCATCAGACTAGTTGTCCTTACACTAGTGTACAAAATGGGGTCATTGAAAGAAAAAATAGGCATCTGTTAGAAGTAGCAAGGTCTCTTATGTTCAACATGCATCTATCAAAACCTTACTAAGGGGATGCTATTCTGGCGGCTGCCTATCTTATCAACAGAATGCCACTTAAACCCCTCAATTTTCAAAGTCCTTTGGAAGCTTTAAAAGGTAAGAATGAATATATTGTTCCTCCAAAGGTGTTTGGGTGTGTTTGCTTTGTCCACACTAGAATTCTGGGAAACTTGATCCTAGAGCGATAAAGTGTGTTTTCAGTGGGTATTGTCCGTCACATAAAGGTTACAAATGTTATCATCCTCCCTCTAAGAGATCTTTTGTTAGCATGAATGTTACATTTCGAGAATCTGAGCCATATTTCAGTATTACCTCATCACCTCTTCAGGGGGAGAGCAATAAGGAGGAAGAGGTGATTCCACCTAGTTTCATTACTAGACCTCTTGATAACTTTGTCACAGGGGAAAGTGAAATTGGAGAAAGAATTCAGGGGAGATTATTGGGGATTTGGATAGGCCTGATTTGAAAACTTAATCAAGGAGAAATAAAGCAGAAGAATCCATCATGCAATCTACCAAAGCTGAACCTTCTTCTACTGGTGAGTTATCTACATTTCTTAATGAGTTAGATGTGCCTATTGCCTACAGAAAAGGAGTCAGATCTTGCACGACCAAACACTCTTTATCTAATTTTGTCTCTTATGATTCTTTGTTTTTTTCCAATAGAGCCCTTGCCTTATCTATTTCTTCTGTATCTATTCCCCAGAATTGGAGGAAATCTTTTGCAGATCCTAAATATAAGCATGTTATGATTGAAGAAATGAAGGCCTTGTCAAAAAATGAAACTTGGGAACTTGTCACTTCACCACCAGACAAGAAGTTGTTGGCTGCAAATGGTTCTTCACTATGAAGCACAAAGTTGATGGCTCAATTGAAAAGATTCAAAGCAAGATTAGTGGCTAAGGGATTCACTCAGACTTATGGAGTGGATTATCAAAAGATATTTGCCCATGTTGCTAAGATGAACACTATTAGAATTCTTTTGTCTTGTGCAGCTAATCTTGATTGGGACTTGCAACAGTTTGATGTGAATAATGCATTTCTTCATGGAGACTTAGAAGAAGAGGTGTATATAGAGATTCCTCCTGGATTTGATACTGTACAGAGTCAAGGAAAGGTATGCAGATTGAAGAAAGCCTTGTACGGACTGAAGCAATCCCCCGGAGCTTGATTTGACAAATTCAGCAAAGCAATAATCTCTTTCGGTTACCAACAAAGCAATGTTGATCACACCCTCTTCATAAGACATCAAACGGGTAAACTCACTCTTCTCATAGTTTATGTTGATGACATAGTAATGACAGGGGATGACAAAGAGGAGATGGCCCGATTGAAGAAGTTGCTGGCACATGAATTTGAGATCAAGGATCTAGGAAAATTGCAGTACTTCTTGGGAATTGGGATTGCTAGATCCAAAAGAAGAATCTTTATTTCTCAAAAGAAGTATATTCTGGATCTCTTGAAAGAAACTGGTATGACACGTTGCAGACCCGCACAATCGCCCATTGAAAGCAATCGCAGGTTACAAAGCGGAGTTGGAGAGTCAGTTGATAAGGAGAGATATCAGAGGTTAGTTGGAAGACTCATTTATCTCTCCCACACTAGACCAGACATAGCCTATTCAGTTAGCCTGGTAAGTCAGTTCATGCATAATCCCCAAAGTCCTCATATGAAAGTTGTCTTTCATATTTTGCGGTATCTGAAGTCTGCTCCAGAGAAGGTCTACTTTTCTCCAAACATGATCACCTCCGAATAGAAGCCTTTACAAACGCGGATTGGGCTGGATCTCTAGATAACAGAAGATCTACATCCGGTTATTGTACGCTCGTAGGAGGAAACTTGGTTACTTGGTGAAGCAAGAAGCAAAGTGTAGTTGCTAGATCAAGTGCGGAGGCAGAATATAGAGCTATAACCCAGGGTGTTTGCGAACTGCTTTGGCTACAAAAGCTACTACAGGATCTGAGACTGTCTGAAAAGGGAAAACATTCCTTGTACTGTGACAATAAGGCTGCCATCAGTAAGCTCATAATTCAGTCCAGCATGACCGAACAAAGCATGTGGAAACTGATCGGCACTTCATCAAAGAAAAAGTTACAACTTGTTTCTTAAGTTTGTTTCATGTGCCATCGGAAAAACAGCTAGCTGATGTGTTTACCAAAGGTCTCAACAAGCGAACTTTCCATACTTTGAGTTGTAAGTTGGACATGTGCGACATCTTTGCACCAACTTGAGTGGGAGTGTTGATTAGCATGATTCAAGGAGATTGTTGATTAGCATGATTTCAGGAAATTTGATTATATTTAGGAAATCCGATTTTATTTATTTGATAGCTGGATTGATTGTACAGATTTATTTTATTTCCTTAATTAGCATTAGGAGCTTTGTATAAATTTCCTTGCTAATGGGATGGAAACATACACAGAAATATAAGAAGCCTTTTCTTCTTCTCAAAATCTATACTAATTTTGGAAGTAGAAGCAACAATATGCAAGGTATCTCTTTATTGCTTCTATACCATGTCAGTAATAAGCATTTGTGAAATTCATGTATTATCTATGGAGGTTCCTAAGTTAATATTTAGACAGTTCTTCTAACTGTAGCAAACTGTTACTCTTCAATATCAATGTGATAAGAGAAAGAGCAATCATAACATGTTAATCCAAATGGTGTGACCAGAAAATGACAATGAGCAGCACAGGCGAATGGACTTTTAATGAAGATGAAGACATTCAGTCACTGCCTGGTAGCATAGATAAATTGATGCAACATTAAACTGAAATCCAAACAACATAAACAGACCTCAATTCTTGATACCACCCCTTTGGTCACAGAAATAGTATCTCCTCCAAGTGGATAACCTACAACAGTTACAGCATCCTGCAAGTCAGAAATAACTTCCAGCTTAAGAATTATACCTATGTAAATTGCAACAGAACTGGACAGATTTAAATTTGGGTATTAAAAAAAAAAGTCAAGATTTCAACTGAGCTTCAATTGAAAATGGCAATTTCAGAAGAAGAAAATGGTTCAGCAAACTTCAAATGATAAAGTTATATATCCATACGGCTATTAGAGGTTTTCACTCTCTGTGAGCCACAAATTAGCTATTCACAAAAATTAAGCAAGTTTTTTTAGCAAAGATTTCCTAAATTTCATGTAGATTTACTATTATTACTCCTCATACAATAATTACATCCAAAGAAAAGCTAACCATCAACTATTATTTCTTCAATTGAAGCCTAACATTATACCAAACTGCTGGCATAAATAAGACATACCAGAACCACTAATATCAAAACCAATCTCAACCTTATGATAGAGTATCGGCACATCCAAGATATATTCCTCCAAAATCAAGTTTGATTGGAAAACATTGTATATGACAAAATTAACATAAATAAGAAAGCAAATATTCCAAAAATACATGCATATATTTGGCACCAGAACTTATCTGAACTGATGAATGTGAGACGCACCTGCAGATGAGGCAAGTGTCCAAAGCGGAGGGGCTCAGCTCCTTCCCAGAAGTCCTTACTTTCAACAGATAGCAAGGCTATATCACACTCCACTCCTCTAGCTAGAACCTGCATTTAACAGACGATGAAACTAAGCGTCAAAATCCAATGACATTTTAGCTTGACACCACTTTTTGGTAAAGAGCCTTTTGACACCACTTTTCACCTAAGAACACTTATCTTTCCGATAGATCAGGCCTATATGTAATCATCTCTCACTCAGCTTCTGGTTTTCAGCATAAAATAAGAAATCTTGTTAAAAATATTCCAGGAACCAAAAATCAATTACGTTATAGCACTTTCGACACTGACTCTAATCTATAAAAACCAACTTTTCAAATGATCAGGCCCCTATACTCACCTAGCCTATTATTCTCAACATCAAAAAAGAGATCTTATTAAAGAATAGCATCCCTTTGTTCAATTTATAGTCTAACATTTAGCAGGCATCACCAAAATGCATCGTCTTAAAGCATTTGCCAGTTGTCAAGACTCCAGATTCAATTTATTATTTAGCCTTACAAAAGAAAAGAAAAAAAAGTGGAAGGGATCAATTTAGTTTACCTATCAATTGCTTAAAATCGGAAACTTTTCAGGAGCTCCCGTGCGGATGGTATTTGCATACGCACATATGCAGAGGGACAGAATGAGAACAGTCGAAATAATGAATGGAACCACCAATAACTAGAGGACTGTAGTTCTTGTCTTCTTTAAATAAGAAATCGCACAAGACGCAGGTCAAACCAAAACTTCTAAGGAATAGTTAGCATACCCTACTGGATTTGGTGAAGTCAACATCTTTCAGTTGCACCTAATAGGCACGGACTCAATTCAGACACCTTGACCACACCATAATGTGTACACTCAAATAATAGACAAGTAAGTTTAGCCTGTACCTAATCTGCATTGAAAAGAGTAAAACGTATCTATTTGATACCTATTTTTGGGTCCAGTATGACTAAGTTAAAGAATAAAACTGTCTTTATTGTGTCAGATTTTAAATATACCAAACCCTGGAACTGCACCACTTCATCTAGGCATTGATAAAAATAAAAATCAATTGCTTTTGAAGCTGATTTCTTAATTGAAGCTCCACAATTATTTGAGAGAAAAAAGAAGAAGCTAACTTCTTATTCTCTAGTAACATCTTATTTCAATAAGCATAAAATTTCCATCTTATAACAAACAACAATAACAATAACAACCCAGTATAATCCCACTAGTGGGGTCTGGGGAGGGTAGTGTGTACGCAGACCTTACCCCTACCCTGGGGTAGAGAGGCTGTTTCCAATAGACCCTCGGCATCCTTCCCTCCAAGAACTCCCCACCTT
>AWOL01S0011171.1:36680-72607 GCA_000715115.1 Nicotiana otophora | reverse complement strand
CTCTAGGAACCTTGTCGTACGCTTTCTCTAGGTCAATAAACACCATGTGCAGATCCTTCTTCCTCTCTCTGTATAGTTCCACCAACCTTCTAACAAGGTGTATAGCTTCTGTAGTCGAACGACCCGGCATGAACCCGAACTGGTTGTCGGATACAGACACCGTCATCCTCACCCTCGCTTCAACCACCCTCTCCCACACTTTCATGGTATGACTCAGTAATTTGATACCCCTATAATTGTTACAACTCTGGATATCACCTTTGTTCTTATACAATGGAACCACCGTACTCCACCTCCACTCATCCGGCATCCTCTTCCCCTGAAAAATACTATTAAACAACCTAGTCAACCACTCCAAACCTGCTCTCCCCACACACTTCCAAAATTCCACCGGAATCTCGTCTGGACCGGTCGCTCTGCCCCTACTCATCTTACGCATAGCTTCCACGACCTCCTCAACCTCGATACACCTGCAGTACCCAAAATCACGGTGACTCTCGGAATGCTCCAATTCGCCTAGCACAATATCCCGATCCCCTTCTTCATTCAGAAGTTTATGAAAGTAAGTCTGCCATCTCCTCAAAAAACTAGAAAAGAAGTGTGACTATAAAATTTGTGGAAGGCACAGTGCAAAAGCCTAAAAAGTAAAGAAGACAAATCGCGGAGTTACTTTTTCACTTCTACATCTTCTGCACTTTTTCTTTTTTATAACAAATCAAAAGTTTGCTTCCTTCACGGATTCACCTTTAACAGAAAAAAGAAATAAAGTGCATGTTAACTTTTTCCAAAAATGCAGTCTAATCCTAAAGTCAAGCCTTGATCTGTGGACCGTGGTTATGGATGACCGAGATATTCCCTCCTCTCAGAAAAAGAAATATTATATCCAACACAAACCACACTTCGGTTTACATAACAAAACAGAATTACAATTATCATTTACTGGTCCTGATATACAATTCACATGTCACCATTTGCTCTAGTTTAAGGGCTTTCTATTATTTCATGAAAAATGTTTTCTAGAAAAATTCATAGCAGGCATTATAATATAAAAAAATCATATTCTAAAAAAAGCAGATATACACATAGAAGAGTTAGTTAATAAGAAGATTGCCAATATAGCAAAGCAAAGCTGCAAAAATACCTGGGTATGATGTTCAACACAATGTGCATTTGTCAAGAGTTTCCCATCACCAATCATGAAAGCACTGAACAGATCAAACAACAGTCAGAATCGTAGACACTCCCACCCCCTGTCCTAAAAGATGTAACACACACACACATAACATTGAATTATCATACAGAACAACAATTCCTCATAAGTAATTACACACTATGGAACCGAATTCATTCCACGTCTCCTAATGAGAATCAAACGCCATTAAGCCCAATCGAGAACAACTTTTTGCAGGAAATTTTCCTTTTTCTCACAACTTTTAATGGAAATAATAAATTAGAGCGAAAGCTGGAAATGCATGCCTTCCTGTACTTGCAAATTGTCTTTGTTTCTGCCATGGGAGGGAATAATCTGGAGCGGTGTGTGTACAGTAAACCTACAGATAAGCATAATGGAAAAGGAAAAAGTTAGTCCATTACATTTTAAATTTATCATGCATTCCGGGAAATGATTAAATCCAACTGCACATGCAGATATATGTGAAACGACTATTCATACTGTTGATATAGCTACTGATGCTAAAAAGATAATTGACTGCCATTCATTGTTTATGGAGGTCTATGTCATTTTATGTCTCATCTTAATATTAGGGTTTTTTAGACCCTAATACTAAACTATTGAAATCAACTTATGTCAAATGGAAGAGCCAACCAAGCATACAAAAAATGCACCAACAGTTTTTTTTAGGCTAGCATAAAATATTTAAGATCAGATTATGTGGTTTTCAATTTGTATACAACAATATACGGCTTAAGACATCAGATAATCGGGAATTTAGTCTCAACTCTAAACACAGCAGTGAAGATATCATTAAGCAAGGATGAGCTGAGATCAACAATTTGTTACAGGTTTAGTAGTAAGGGTCAGTATAGAATGTTGGTAGGAGCTAAAGGCTATACCTGGTAGGAGCTAAGAAAAAATACTTGGTAGGAGCTAAAGGTTCAATCCTCCACAAGTAATAATCGTAGAAAGAGAAAGTACAGATACAAATTCAGTCAAACAATTAGTAAATTAAAAAGAAATCTAGAGCTTCAAAGATGAGGCCTCCAAACGAAATGAGCATAATAAAAATATTGCCATGTTAACCACATATTTACCTTCACAACAGCATTCAGAAAAGTTGCATCTTCAATGATACCAGTTTCTACCTGGAAAAGAAAGCAACTTGGATAGAGTGGTGTAGAACAGAAAGACAACATGGAACTTCGTTTTGGGACATGATAAAGAAGAAAGGACTTATAAGCACCAAACTAATATAATTCAATGAGTAAAACCGTTAAGGATCATATAAACGGGTGAATGGAAGCTAACATGGAGATAACACAAAAGTATCAAAGTACACGCGAACTTTGATTGTCCATGAGAACAGCCTTATATCTAGCAAAACCAATCTCGATAATATTGCTGTTGTTTTCAAGCACGGCAAAGTACAGTGAAAAGGTGACACAAACATAGAAAAGTAGAAGAAAATGTATATTGCATCTCAACCAGGCTAATTAATGACTCTTATGGACAGATCAAGAACATCACTGTGTGATAAAAACTACAGCAGAACCAAGATATGTGAAAAATAATAAGGCTTTTCAGGTTCTCAACTCCCCTTCCCTTAGTGACCCAGCTTTTTTCCTTTTTATTTATAGCTCTCATGAATGAGAAAGAAAGCAAGCCACCTCGACAGCACAAACAGAGGAAGTAATATCACTGTCTTTCATACCTGCTGCTCCTTTGACTCAAATACAGCTCCCTTTCCTGCTCCTTTCCTCTGCTGACCAGATGATTTAAATGCAGTTGATTGAGATCGCCCTGCTTCGTTTTTACTGCTTCTACCATCTTTATTTGCTAAATGCCTTTCGTCTTTTGATCTCCATGGGAAGTTCTGTTTACCAACTGCTTTCTGAATCCATCCTTCGCTTGTTAAATAAAATCTTTACTCATGAACAAAAAGAAAAATACCTTTTTCCTAAGTTAGGACAAAGTAACATGACAAGCTGCACGGCCACGAGTACTGAAAAACACGAACTCATAAGAGCAATTCAGGCTATATGAATCATCAAACTTACGAGGGGTTCAAGCACGAGCTAACAACAACAAAAGCTTTTGCTGCGTGTTTCCTTCACCAAAACTTTCTTTCACTAATTCACTAGTTATATCTTTTTCATCAAGTGACAACAGAACAAACAAAAAAATTTCTGAATTCCAACTTCTCTAAAAGAGTGTCATAGGAAGTTGCCAAAAGCAGAAGATATAATAGCCTTTGAAGAATACAAGAGAGCTAAGGGAGAAGCTAAGAAGGCTATTAGCAAAGCCCGAGGGGAAGCTCTAGATGGCTTGTTCCAAAAGTTAGGGACACGAGAAGGGGAGAAAGAAATGTTTAAACTAGCACGACTGAGAGAGAAGAAGGGTAAGGAGTGAAGTGTATTAGAGACGATTCTCAACAAGTGTTGACATGAGATAACGAGATCAAAGAGAGATGGAGAGGCGATTTTGATCAATTGTTCAACTCGGATCGAGAGAATAACATTTTAGACCACTATATGTGTGTGTATGATAGAAATTTTAACTACACTCGTAGAATTAGGACGATAGACGTAAAGAATACCATGAAAAATATGAGGATTAGAAAAGCTTGTAGTTCAGATCGTATCCCTATAAAGGTTTGGATGTGTATTGGAGAGGTTGGAGTAGAATGGCTCATCACGCTATTCGATGCTATACTAAGAAGTGGTAGGATGTCTGATGAGTGGAGGAAGAGTACCTTTATGCCAATCTACAAGAACAAAAGAGATTCAAAGTTGTGCAAACTATCATGGCATTAAACACATGAATCATATGATGAAACTCTAGGAAAGAGTGATAGATCGTAGATTTAGGAACACGAGAAGAGTGACAGAGAACCAGTTTGGATTTATGTCCGGTAGATCTATAACAAAGGGATATTTTTGTTAAGACGATTGATGGAAACATATTGCAAAAGGAAGAAAGATCTACACATGGTATTCATTGACCTAGAGAAAGCATATGATAGAGTAACACGAAAGGTCCTTTGATGGGTGATGGAGAAGAAAGGAATTCATATTAATTATATAAATGCCATAAAGGACATGTATGAAGGAACCCTCACTAGTGAGAAAACAACAGTAGGAGATAAGAGGAGTTTCTTATAATAGTGGGTTTACACTAGGGGTCGGCATTGAACCGCAACTTGTTTATCCATTGATGAGCTAACCAACACAATACAAGATGAAGTCCCATGAGGTATGTTATTTGCTGATGATATTGAATTAATTGATGAAATTAGCGAGGGTGTCAACCAAAAGTTTGAACTATGACCGGCCATCCTTGTTCATAGTGGTCAGGGAGCTTTCTCCAAACTACTGGTCAAGAGTTTAAGGATGGTAAACGGTCTCAAAACAAAAAGACTAAATACATGCAATGTAAGTTTAGTCGGCATCAGAAGAGTGAAGTTGAGGTGAGACTAGATGGGATTTCGATGCCAAAATGCAACAATTTAGATATCTAGGATCGTTGTTTCAAGATAATGAAATGATAGATGAAGATGTTACTCATATGATTAAAATCGAAATGATGAAACGCAAAAGTACTATAGGGATGTTATGTGATAAAAGGATGCCTACGAAAGTGAAAGGTAAGTTCTATCGAACAGCTATAAGACCTAGAAAGTTATATGGTAGTGAATGTTGGGCTGCTAACTACACAAAAGCGAATACCAAGATGGATGTTCGATCATAAAAGATTAGATAAGATTGAGTGACTACATATGCATTAAGGATAAACGACAGAAGATCGCTTAAGATGGTTTGATCATGTCCTGCATCGACCTACATATGCACCAGTCTGTAGGTGTGAAACTATAGTGAGTGAAGGAGTTAAAAGAGAACAGGGTAGACCCAAGATTACATGGAATGACGTTGTCTCGAAAGACCTACAAATCCTTTGAATCAATGCAGACTTAAAGATATAGCATAACGAAAGAAAAAAATCCATATAGGTGATATCTACTAGTTGGGAATAGGTTTTAGACTTGTTAGAACTTCTACTTTATTTTATTTGGTATGATGATGATATGACTTGAGCTAAATGAATAAGTGAGGACAACTATAGCTGACCCCAACTTGTTCGGGATTGAGACATAGTTATTGTTGTTGCAACTTCTCTAGTTGTGTTCTATCTCTTTGTCAGCTATTGTTCTTTACATCTTGGCTAATGGAAATCATGCATGAACATATCTGTATCATATCCTTTGCTTATATCTTTCTAGCATCTACTGCCAAGAAAAAACATAGCAATACAAGCATTCATGTGTCAAAGGCATTTTACAAACATAATAAAATCCAGCAAACCCAAAATCTTAAATTTCCCTTCATTGGTCATTTTTGCACTTACCTCTCTGATTCAAGACTTATAGTAATCAGGAAATTATTAAATCACAAACTAATATGTCGGCATTTTCTAAAAGTAAACGGTTCAGAAACGCAGTAAAAAGACCCTTTTTATTAAGATTAAAGAATAAAGCCAATGCTTAAATGGAAATTAATAAAGACAATAAAGTGGGCTTGGCAATGTACCTCTGAGGTGGAATTCTTGAGACCCTTCTTTAGATCTTGATTTTGATGTACAGCTTTAGGAATAAATAAAGAAGAAGAGGAAGAAGAAGAAGAAGAAGAAAAGGGTCTTATGGGTGTTGAGAAGCGGTAGGACGTTAGAGAGTATAGTGAAGTGCCGGCAGAGAACCAGCACGTTGCAGCTGCAGCTGCCATATTTATGTACTAAGAAGACGTAGCAAATGCAATGAGAGGACTAATTTGCTATAGTGTTAAAGAAAGGAACTTGGACTGTTTTCCTTATCCACAAAGTCGTCCTGGTAAGGTAAATATTCACGCCTTTTGGGGTTTTGGCGCCTCCTCTCTCTTGTGCCCGGGGTACCCAAAACAAATCAATTAGCTACTTAAATAATAGGTTTAAGGGATTTTTTTTGTTCTCATACACTATTTGAACCTTTATTATCAAAAATATTAATTTTTTTCTGTATTTACCCGACCTAAACACATTTTAGCTATAAAAAATATATATTTGTTTAAACTAGAATCTTTTCTACGATAGTCTTCCTTATTTAGACGTGGGATTTTAGGATCGCTTATATTTCAATTAGAGATTTTACTCACGCAATTATCGCATCATAATTAAGGTAACATATTTGTAGAATCCTTCTATTACGCATATTGTCTTTGGTTATCATCACATCATAATCAAGGCAACATATCTATAGTATCATTTTATTCTCTGGCATTCTCTAGTTTCCTCTAGTTTTCATAAACAAAGGTTTTGAAGGAAACAATTGCAAACAATTAGCTACAATTGAATTGAATTTCGCGACATAATATCAAAATTAGCAATTATGCTTTAGCTCAATGGTCGGTGGGATAGCGTTGGGAGATACAAAAATTTTGATGTTGACGGAATTGTAGTCAATGAAGATTCAAATTATAGGCAATTGAATTCCGTAATTGCAGAGCATCTAATGATCGATACCTCCGCAAAAATTATCGAAATCAAATACATTGTCAATGAACGTTGTCATCCAATGGAAATTCGGAACGATATGGGAGTTTGAGTGTATATGGAGACGAAGAAGGAAAACAAAAACTTATGAATGTATCTGTTGTGTATAACAATGCGTGATTTCGATTTGGAATGCAGTATGTCGAATGAGAGCACAATTGCAGGTTTTATCTATTTTTCCAGTGCTGATGTTTTTTCAATTTCAAATGTTTTACAATTTTACTATAAATTATCTACAATAATACTACATAACAAATATAGTTCAACTGTTATGTCTCAGCAAGTATTTTGTCAAATACTAAACACCTGAATATACAGAGGTTTGAATTACTATACTTTTAATTGAGTGTTGGTACTTATGATTATCGTAATACTAACATGGTACAATTGTCAAGCAATTGTAACACAATTGGAGAAGTATCAGGAACAATGAAGTTGATTGATATGAAAACATCTCTGGCAATTGTGGAATATGAAAGTATCATCATAACAAAACATACTCATAAAGGGTGAAAAGTGCATATTTTGAGCGTGTTCGTGTATTAATTCTTGTGTGAGTTGCGGGACTTCATACCGCTTTTGAAGTGAAAATATGCTCATTACGTGTTTCTTATATGTAGGAACAAACTTGCGCGGAAAAGGATCAAATGGGGGGAAAATTGGTGAAAAATAGCTGAAGAGAAAAGTCCCGGACAGCGAAGCGAGGGTCACTTTGCCAGACCGGAGCAGAAAAAATCAGAAAAGTCCCAGACAACAAAGCGAGGGTCACTTCGCCAGACCGAGACCGGAGTAGAAAAATATCACCTTTTCCAATTCGAATTAGGAAAATCCAATTTCAGCCCAAATAAAACCTAAAACATATAAATATGAGCGTTAGCCACTTTTAAAAAGAGAGAAGACCTTAGGGGAGGCAAGAACACACTTTGAAGCAAAGAGAATCCATAACAGAGTCCGGAAACCGTGGAATTCATCTTGAGTTCTTCTTTTTCCCTTCTATTATTGATTTTTATATATTCTTGGGAATTAATTGAGATTGCTATCATGACTATGTGTGGCTAAACTCGTTCATTCTAGGGTTATGGTTTTATATGAATGTTGATATTCGAATATTGATTTGATGATTTAATTTATCATGTTGGGTTGTTTATTCATATCCTAAGCCTAATTATTTTACTGGTAGCTAACAGTAAAATACTATATATGAATCTTGAGTTGAACTTGAAAGAGGTAATTCTTGATTGCAATAGGATTGAATAGAGTGTGATCTTGAACCTAATCATTGGAAAATTGATTTGCGAATACGGATAGAAATATACCTATTTGTCGTGCTTGGCCAATTGTGCAAGAGATTATTAATGCGCTCTTTTTATCTCTAATCGCATAGAAATATAGGGTTTAGAATAAATTGAATATGCGAGTAGAAGTTGTCGAATTTCTACGAATATTATTGTCTTTGCAGGTTAATAACCCAGATAAATTAATAAGTCAAGTTAATTGAAGAATTTGACGGGATTGTTACATAACCATAACTCTGGAATATTATTTCTCATTGAATTAAATCTTTTGTGCTAAGTGTGCTAGTTAATTAGTTATTCTCTTAATCGTAATTTTAGTTAGTAGAATTAATCAACAAAAATCACCATGAAATTGTTCTTAACTCGATAAATTAGAAATTGCTTGATTTAGTTGATAATTGATTACAAGTCCCCATGGGAACGATACTCTACTCACACTTTATTACTTGATTGACCGTGTATACTTGCGTGTGCGATTTAGGGCAACAAGTTTTTGGTGTCGTTGTCGGAGACTTAGAAATTAATTATTTTGCTACATTAAGCTTTTACTACTCATCGAGTTTAGTTTTTTAATCTTCTTTTTGGTTGGGTGTTTGATCTCATGTACCTTGCTTGAATGCGATGGGTTAGAAACCAGGATAAACTACAAAATTTTGACCCAGAACCTGAGAGAGAATTTCGTAGAAGGTTGAGAGAAGCTAGAGAAGAAAATAATCTACAAGCACTCATCCAACTTCTTGTGAAAAATGGTGGAAGAACATCCATTGGCGGTACAAGAGGTGGCTATGCGTAGTATTGCTAATGTCACCTCAAGTATCGTTAAGCTTAGGATCACTGGGCATTTTGAGCTTAAGCAGAGCATGATCCAGCTACTTCATGCAAATGGACAGTTTATGGGATTGCCACACGAAGACCCCCAACAACATATTCTGATTTTTTTGGAGATTAGTGATACCTATATCACTAACGGGGTCACATCTGATTATGTCAGGCTCACATCTTTCCTTTTTTCTCTGTTGGGAGAGGCCAAGAGATGGTTGAAATCTGAGCCAACTAACTCTATTGCATCATGGAACGATTTGGCTCGCAAATTCTTTGCTAGGTTCTTTCCTTCTGGTAAAACCGCAAAGATAAGAAGTGAGATAGTTGCATTCAAATAGAGAGAAGGTGAATCACTTTATGCAGCATGGGAATTCAAAGGGATACTAAGAGATTGTCCATACCATAACCAAACCAACGAGGTATTGGCTGACCCTTGTATTGAAGGTCTGCATCCTGAAACAAAAATAGTGGTAGACACAACAGCTGGTGGTCAAGTATTGAAAAAGAGCTTCGATGAAATCTATGCGCTGTTAAACAAGTTTTCCAAAAACAACCCAGATTGGCAAGGAGAAGTAGGTAGACACACAGTCCAGAAAAGTTGTCGGGGTACTTGAATTGGATGTTGTATCAGCATTATCTGCACAGGTAGCATCTTTAGCTAATCAAATCAGCAAGATGATTGTGGTTTAGAACCAAAAACAGTTCCAACCAGTGCAACAGGTGCAAGTGTTCTGCGAAGTCTGCGGCAAGGGCCATACCAGTGATGCCTGTCCACCGAATCCAGAGTCGGTCTATTTTGTGGGGAATGCGAATATAGGCCAAGCTAATCAGAATCAGTATGATAATACTTATAATCCAAATTTGAGGTACCACCCAAATTTCCCATTGGGTGGAAATTAGGGTAATCAAAATCAATTCAAACCTCAAGGTCAATACCAGCAGTTTCGCCCACCACAAGCAGATATGTCCGCATATCCGATAGGTAATATTGAGGAGATGCTCAAGAATATTATGGCTGATAATCAGAATCAAGCTACTGCTATTCAAAATCTAGAGTGACATATGGGGCAACTTGCCAATGCCTAGAACACTAGACCATCGGGATCATTACCTAGCGGCATTGAGGCTAATCCTAAGGCCCTTATTAACGATGTGTCATTGAGGAATGGGAGAGAATTAGAAGAAGTCCCATCGAAGAAGATAAAGCAAGTGACATTTATTGAAAAACAACCTACCACAGAAGTCAAATAGGAAATTGCAAAGGAGGCAGAGAATCCAATTGAAGAGGTCGTGGAAAAGCAACCACAACCAATTGTTGTGAAACCGCCACCTCCATTTATCTCAGAGATTGCAGAAAGTGAAAGATAATGCAGCGTACAAGAAATTCCTTGATATTTTGAAACAAGTGCAGATTAACATCCCATTGGTGGACATTTTACAATAAGTGCCAAAATACAAAGTACATTAAGGAAATTGTGGCAAACAAGCGGAAACTAATGGAGTTCGAGACTTTAGCACTCACTGAGGAGTGTAGTTCCAGAATTAAAAATAAGTTGCCTCCTAAATTGAAGGACCTAGGAAGCTTCACAATTCAAATTTCAATTGGGAAGCATGTGGCTGGGCGAGCATAAATTTGATGTCGTTGTTTGTGTTTCGGCAGCTAGGGTTGGGAGATCCTCTACCGGCCACGTTAGTATTGCAATTGGAAGATAGATCATTAGTCATCCTTGAGGGCGTCATTGAAGATGTGCCGGTCCAAGTGGGCACATTCATATTCCCAGCTGATTTTATCATCCTAGATTACGAGCCTGATCAGAAAGTCCCATTTATTTTTGGACGACCATTTCTAGCCATGGGTCGCGCAATTATTGATGTATGTGAAGGACAAATTACCATGAGAGTAGGTGACAAGGTGGAGGTCTTCAATGTATACCTAGCACTTAAATTGCCAGCACACTATGAAGATTTGGCCATGATCACTGTTGTGGATGATGAATTGGCAGGCACAACACCATATTTGGTATCTGGAGATCCTTTGGGAAGAGCTTTAATTGATGATGAAGAAGAAAAGGATGAACTGGTGGAAGAAATTGTACACGTTTTGAACATGACATGCTAGTATGTTAGCGGGTTGAAGACATTTGAGGAAATCAACATGCCATTGACATTGACACCACCTAAACCACCAATTGAGGAGGCTCCAAAGTTGGAGCTCTAGAATTTACCTTATCATATGCGATACGCATACTTAGGTGTTTCAGAATCCTTACCTGTGATCATCTCATCTTCTTTATCACATGTGCAAGAGGACAAGCTATTGCGGGTTCTGAGGGAACACAAAGGGGCCATTGGTTGGACTATTTCCGATATCAAGGGAATTAGTCCATAATTTTGCATGCATAAAATATTCATGGAGGATGGACACAGATCAAGTGTGGAGCAGCAGAGACGATTGAATCATATTATGAAGGAGGTGGTAAAAAAAATGATTATCAAATGGCTGGACGCGGGGATCATATTTCCTATTTATGACAGCAATTGGGTGGGTCTTTTGCAGTGCGTGCCGAAAAGGGAGGCATGACAATTGTGGCAAACGAGCAAAATGAGTTGATACCTACCAGAACGGTGACGGGCTGGAGGGTATGCATTGATTAGAGGAAACTCAACAAGGCTACGCGCAAGGACCACTTCCCTCTCCTTTTCATTGATCAGATGTTGGACATGCTAGCTGGGCATGAATATTATTACTTTCTTGACGGTTACTCCGGGTACAATCAGATAGTGATAGCACTAGAAGACCAGGAAAAGACTATATTTACTTGCCCCTATGGCACCTTCGCATTTAAAAGGATGTCATTCGGGCTATGCAATGCACCGTTGACTCTTCAAAGGTGTATGATGGCCATCTTCACTGACATGGTGGAGAAATTCGTGGAGGTGTTCATGGATGAATTTTCAGTCTTTGGGTCGTCCTGTGATAGTTGTCTGAAGAACTTGGAGTTGGTGCTAGCACGCTGTGAGAAAACAAACTTGGTGCTTAATTGGGAGAAGTGCCACTTTATGGTTCAAGAAGGTATTGTATTGGGACATCGAGTGTCCAAGCAAAGAATTGAAGTCGACAAGGCCAAGGTGAAGGCAGTGGAAAGACTACCACCACCCATCTCTGTTAAGGGCATCCGCATCTTCTTGGGATATGCAGGTTTTTATAGACGTTTCATTAAAGATTTTTCAAAAATTGCTAATCCCTTGTGCAAGTTGCTAGAAAGGGATACCGCATTCAAGTTTGATGATGCTTGTCTGAAGGCATTCGAGGAGCTGAAATTGAAGTTGGTATTTGTACCAATCATTATCTCACCTGACTGGAGTCTGCCCTTTGAGTTGATGTGTGATGCGAGTGACGTAGCAATTGGGGTTGTGCTTGGACAGAGGAAGAACAAAGTGTTTCATTCGATCTATTATGCTAGCAAGCCCCTAACTGATGCACAACTCAATTACACCACGACGGAAAAAGAATTGTTGGCAGTTGTCTATGCTTTTGATAAGTTTCGGTCCTACTTAGTGGGAACGCATGTGATCGTGTACGCGGATCATGCGGCGATCAGGTATTTAATCTCAAAAAAATATGCTAAGCCGAGACTAATTAGATGGGTACTTCTTTTGTAGGAATTTGATTTGAAAATCCGTGATCGGAAGGGCACAGAGAATCAGGTGGTTGACCACTTGTCAAGGCTAGAAAATCATGAGCATGTGGAAAAAGGAGGGGTGATTAAGGAGACATTCCTAGATGAGCAACTCTTTGTAGTCACACATGATCTTCCACCATGATATGCGGATTATGTAAATTTCATAGTGAGCGGAGTACTTCTTCCACAAATACCACTTGAAGGGAGGAAACGATTCTTACATGACATAAACTACTATTTCTGGGATGAGCCATTCTTATATCGGCAATGTGTTGACCAACTGATGAGGAGATGTATTCCGGAGAAGGAGGTGGAGTAGGTTTTGTCAATTGTCACTCCTCACCTTATGAGAGACATCATAGTGGTGATAGAACAACTGCAAAAGTTTTGCAGTCGGGATTTTATTAGCCGACTCTGTTTAAAGATGCCTATTCATTTGTGAAGAAGTGTGATCGGTGTCAAAGAACTCGGACAATCACTACAAAAAAATGAGATGCCACTCACGAACATTCTTGAGGTGGAGATTTTTGATGTTTAGGGGATCAATTTTATGGGACCATTCCCATCATCTAGAGGGAACAAATACATCTTGTTAGCAATGGACTACGTGTCTAAGTGGGTGGAGTCCATTGCTTTACCTACTAATGATGCGAAGGTTGTGGCTAATTTTGTCAAGAAGAACATTTTTACACGTTTCGGGACTCCTCGAGCTCTGATAAGTGATGAAGGTACGCATTTCTGCAACAGACTTTTGATCAACCCAAAATACGTAGTCAAGCACAAAGTTGCCACCGCATATCACCATCGGACGAGAGGGCAAGCTGAGGTATCGAACAGAGAAATAAAGCAAATTTTGGAGAAAACGGTCAATGCAAGTAGGAAAGACTGGGCTGCGAGGTTGAATGGCGCTCTATGGACGTATAGGACTGCATATAAGACACATATTGGGACCTCGCCTTACAAGTTGGTCTATGGAAAAGCATGTCACCTTCCAGTTAAGCTAGAACACAAGGCTTTTTGGGCAGTCAAAAAGCTTAATATGGATATGGAGTTGGCAGGTGAGAAGAGATTGCTCCAATTAAATGAGCTAGATGAATTCATGCTAAATGCATATGAGAATGCCAAACTATATAAAGAAAAGACAAAAATGTGGCATGACAAGCACATCAAACATCGCCATTTCTAGTCGGGCCAGTTGGCATTGCTATTCAATTCCAGGTTGAAGTTGTTTCCTGGAAAATTAAAATCGAGATGGTCTGGACCTTTTGAAATAGTGTGTGTGACACCATACGGGGCTATAGAGTTACGAGCACCAAATTTGGAAAGGACTTTCTTGGTCAATGGGCAAAGAGTCAAGCATTATTAGGGTGGAGACATGAATTGTCATAAGTCCTCAATTGCCTTAAAAGATGCTTAAGAAATGGTTTCGACATGCCGCGACGTTAAATCAGGTGCTTGTTAGGAAGCAACCCAACTTTATTGCTTTTTTCTACTTGTCAAAAAACAAGAGGTGGGGAGGCAGCAACGAAGTGGAGCTCGCTTCGCAAAACTGAGATCGAGAATGTTGCAGGGCATATTTTTGGGGGGCAGCAAAGTGTGTCTCACTTCGCGAGACTGGGACCAAAAGAGAGAACAAAAAAATAGAGTGGGAAGCGAAGTGTCCATGGCTTCGCGAGAGTGGGACTAGCCACAACTGAGAGAGCAATGGGGCACGTATCCAGGTCGCGCGAGCCTGGCGCGACCCCCAGGTATTTGTTTTATTTTATTATTATTTTTCTCCTTTTGTTTCTAGTTATAAAAAAAAAAAACTCCCTATCTCTTTCATAAACACACATTCCCATCCCCACTTTTCTTCCCCATCACCCCATATCCCATAGCAGTCCCCTTAAAAGTTTTGGTGAGGTTTAGTGAAGTCTGAGTAACTAATCTATCTCTATTAGCAATACGATCTTGTCTTAAGTGTGGGGTGGTCGTTGGGTATGTTATGAACTTCAATTGTATTCCTTCTAAGACTAGTGTCATCTGCGGCCGACTTAGGCACGACGTAGATGTTGCCTTCCCCACTTGTTGTTGAATTGTGCTAATTAACATGGAATAACTATAAACTTACATACTGATACAGAGGAGCTTCAGACGGTTGATTTCAATGTTACTGATGGCACTATTGCGGAGGATCCAGGACTCGCCGTCATGACTGTAGCGGGTGTGGGGAATGCTGCGACTGGGGTTCCTCCTATTTGGGAGCGCTAGCTAATTGAGGCAGTTGATGTGTGTGGTGTCACATTTTGTTTTGTTTTTGTTTGTAGATTAGGGGAAGTTTGAGTACCCAAAGTTAAAGCTGAGGAACATGTTTGAGCTTAAGTGTGGGTTTGTCCCGACCCTTAATATTGAGGATCATGCTGCTAGCTAGGCCCTAGAGGGTCTCAGGGAGTTTCTCACACCCACTCTACTTTTGATCTTGCTTATTTTTATTTTTCTGATATTGTGCAACTGAGGACAGTTCACATTCTTAAGTGTGGGGGTGAAGTGTTAGACTTTGATTTTTGTGGCATGTGCTTAATTGTTAGTGATATAGTTATAATTGCATGATCACACTTATGGCCATTGTAATTGTATAATTGTATTCGTTTTTTTTAGTGGCTTAATCCCGGTTTTTCTTTAAACCACGGTTCTTTCCCGAGATGCTATTTTCTTGAACCGGGTATTTTTTGGTAGATTATTTTTGTATGAATTTTTCCTGACGATGGATTACCTAGACAATCTTCTTGAGGGACTAAAGTCTAAAGAAAAATACAAAAAGATTTTTTTTTCTTTATTTTTGAACTAATAATAGAATGGGAAGATCTTGAACATCTATGCCATTGACATGTTTTATATCGGGGCTTAGGTCTGGAGTATTTGAACTGAGTACTTTCGTCATGATCTTTATTTTACATGCCTTGATAATATGTGTGGTTTTCTTTTGATGCTTAAGCTCATTTGCTGACTCCTGTGATTACTTCCTAATTGTTGGAATTGTTATGATGATTATGCTTAGTTGTCGAACTTGAGAGTCGGTCCTGAGCCATCTGGAGTGAATCATGTGCATTGTATTATGTGAGGTCTATATTACATTCTGTGCTATACTGTGTTAGTTTAGAACTTGCCCCGTGTATTACTTGAAGCGAAATAAGTATGCTATGTGAGTCTAGGAGATGATGTAGGCGTTTCTTTGATTGTCCATTGAGCTAGTATGCCACCATAAATAAAATTATCCTTAGATAGCCCATTTGAGCCTATAAACCTTTTCTTTGGCACCCACATTACATGTTGATTCCCTTTTTTTTGTTCTTAACTAGATCTTCTTGAACCTTTACCTCTGAAAGCACTTAAGTCGCTAAAGGAGTAAGGTGAGAGTTGAGGTAGCTTTTAAGTAGAACCATAGAAAGGCCAAAGGTGCACGTGTGTTTTGAAAGATCATTAGCTAGGCAACCTAAATGGGGAGAGTATTGAAAAACAAGGTCATAGAAAATACAAAAAAAAAAGTAAAAAAAAAAGATTTTTTTTTTAGAAAATACACCTCCTATTCTTGTTACCCGGGCTAGTGAATGCATAGTTGTGCTTAAAGAGAAAGGTTGAATTGTACATGGTTTCGTGGAATTGCTTGGATTGGTCATAAAGAGAGCGTATTTGAAAGTTAAGTGTAGTGTATTAAAGTGATTAGGAGGGTTAGTCATTATACCAAAATATATTCTACTCATCCCTTAGCCTACATTACAACTTGAAAAGACCTAATTGATCCTGGACTTCGCAATCTTAGATTAGTAGAGACATACACTACGGGCAAGCCTATGGTACGACCTCGGGATGCACATGAATTTATTTGAGAGAGTGAGCGAATTCTTTTGACTGGTCAATCCTTAAATTATACTTGAAATGCATATTTGAGTATGTGGACTGGTTTCTATCTTTGATTTGTGGTGAGGGCACATGATTTACAAAGGATTGGTAAAGTCCAGGCACTTTGAGTTGGCACAATAAGTGAGTTATAGTAGGGAATGTATTGGAGTCATCTTTTGAGGTTAGAATGTTAGAAGAGTCACACAAATATTTTAAATAGTCTTTGCATGAGCCTAATTTTGAAGAAAGATGTCAATAGTTCTTATGTTGGATTCTAAGCGTTGATATAAACCATTGTCAATGGTGTGATGCTCGAGTATGTTTTAAAATGTGTTTCTTGCCTATGCTCTTAATTTCAAGTTGCTGGAGGACGAGCAAAATTATAAGTATGGGGTGGTGATAAAGGGTGAAAAGTGCATGTTTTGAGTGTGTTTGTGTATTAATTCTTGTGTGAATTGTGAGAATTCACACTGCTTGTGAAGTAAATATATGCTCATTACGTGTTTTTTTATGTGTAGGAACAAACTTGTGCGAAAAAGGATCAAATGGGGGAATCAAATGAGGGAAAAATTGGTGAAAAAGAGTCGAAGAGAAAAGTCCCGGACAGCGAAGCGAGGGTCACTTCGCCAGACCGGGACCGGAGTAGAAAAATATCAGCTTTTCCAATTCGAAATAGGAAAAGCCAATTTCGTCCCAAATAAACCCTAAACCATATAAATATGAGAGTTAGCCACTTTTTAAAAGAGAGAAGACCCTGGGGGAGGCAAGAACACACTTGGAAGCAGAGAGAATCCATAACAGAGTTCGGAAACCGTGGAATTCATCTGGAGTTTTTCTTTTTCCCTTCTATTATTGATTTTTATGTATTCTTGAGAATTAATTGAGATTGCTACCATGACTATGTGTGGCTAAAGTCTCTCATTATAGGGCTATGGTTTTACATGAATGTTGATATTCGAATATTGATTTGATGATTCAATTTATCATGTTGGGTTGTTTATTCATATCCTGAGCCTAATTATTTTACTGTCTAGCTAACAATAAAATACTATATATGAATCTTGAGTTGAACTAGAAAGAGGTAATTCTTGATTGCAATAGGATTGAATAGAGTATGATCTTGAACCTAGTCATTGGGGAATTGATTTGCGAATACGGATAAAAATATACCTATTTGCCGTGCTTATCCAATTGTGCAAGAGATTATTAATGCGTTCTTTTTATATCTAATCTCATAGAAATGTAGGGTTGCGAATAAATTGAATAAGCGAGTAGAAGTTGTCGAATTTCTACGAGTATTATTGTCTTTGCAGGTTAATAACCCAGATAAATTAATAAGTCAAGTTAATTGAAGAATTTGACAGGATTGTTACATAACCATAACCCTGGAATATTATTTCTCATTGAACTAAACCTTTCGTGCTAAGTGTGCTAGTTAATTAGTTATTCTCTTAATAGTAATTTTAGTTAGCATAATTAATCAACAAAAATCACCATGAAATTGTTCTTGACTAGATAAATTAGAAATTGCTTGATTTAGTTGATAATTGATCACAAGTCCTCGTGGGAACGATATTCTACTCACACTTTATTACTTGATTGACCGCGTATACTTGTGTGTGCGATTTAGGGCAACACATACGCCAAATGTAATTGAAGTAGGCCAAGTTTACCAAGACAAGCAAACAATTGTCGGTGCAATGAAGCACTATTCTGTCATGAATAAGTTTCAATTTAGGTTGAGAAAGTCTAGTGCAAGAAAGTAGGAACATTTTATTTGTCAAATTCATATTGTGTATAAGTTGTAGTTTTTTTTGTATATAAATTATATATAAATTGTTTAAGACAAGTTGTTGTGCATAAACAACCTCGTATTCTGTAGCTACAATTTGCATAGCATTTTTTGAATTGTTTTTATTCTGTAGCTACTGCCTCGTATGTGTTGGGAAAAATTGTACGTGGCACTTCAAGTCCACCAGCATAAATGAATCAGCATTGTTCAAGGTTCGAAAATTCAACAGCTTGCACACATGATCTTTGTGGAAAACACATATATACAATGCAAACCTACTGCCATGGTAGTTGGCAGCATGGTGATGCCAAAATATGCGGATCCTAAGACAATATACACACCAAAAGACATACAAACTGACATGTTGTCGGATCATGGTGTGAACTTAACATACATGCAAGCTTGGAGAGCAAAAGAAAAGGCTTTGGAATTTTTGAGAGATCATCCTGATGATTACTACAGTTGCTTGCCGAGTTATTTGTATATTATAAAGAAGACTTATCCGGGGTCGGTAATGAAATTGCAGAAGACTGAAGATAATTATTTCTTGTATACATTTGTTGTACTTAGTACGTCCATCAAGGGTCGGAGCATTATAGGCCAGTTATAGTAGTTGATGAAACCTTCTTGAAGTTGGCATATAGGGGAATCATGCTAACAACTAGCACAATGGATGCAACATGTAATGTAGATTAATTGTAAAAATATTGTTATAAAGTTGTTTTTGAGATAGTATTTTTTATATTTTCAAGTTTTATTACAAAAATTGAATTTCTTTTTGCTACATATATGATAGGTAGCATATTACCACTAGCATATGCTGTTGTTGATTCAGAAAATAACGCATCATGGAGGTGGTTTTTTGAGCAATTCAAACATGCATACGGTGAAAAACCAAATATGTGTGTTGTTTCGGACCAAAATGAGAGTATCTTGAAGGCAAATCTATTGTTTATACCGGCATGCCACATTATGCTTGTATGTGTCATATTTGGACAAATGTAAGGTCAAAGTTCAAGAAGGGTTATCTAAAGTTAAGCGAATTGTACTTTATCACGACACGATCATACACGCTTGATGAATTTTATGAAATAATGTCAAAGATTGAAGAGATCGACACATGTGTTAAAGCATACCTATACGATATTGGCTATCACATATGGTCTCGGGTACATGCTATGGTGAACAGAACATGGACGATGACATCAAACATAGCAGAGTCATTGAATGCGGTAACCAAAGATGCAAGAGAGCTGCCCGTAGTAGAACTATTAGAGTACATGAGGATTCTTCTTGAATGCTGGACTAATGAAAAATTATTGAATGCAAAGGGTACGTTCGCGCACCTTGGGAAAAGAATACAACAAAGAGTTGGAGGACAATAGGACATTATCGCAGAAGATGAGAGTAAGTTATGGCCAATAACATCAGATCATTAATTCTATCAAACTAAATATATATTGTTAATTATAGAAATGTTGTTGTATAATTGTAGTTATTTTGTTTTGTATCTGTTGCTGACAACTTGTTGTGTGTTTGTAATGAAATTATAGGTGAGGGCTTCAACAGATTACATCCATAATGTGATAGATGGTATGAAGCGCTTCATTGTTTGCCTTCAAAACAAGAGATGTAGTTGTGGACAATTCCAACTTGATGAACTTCCTTGTCCACATGCTTTGGCGGCTTTGAGGCACATGAACGAGTCTTATGAAAACTATTGTTCTCCTTATTACACGAGGGAGAGCCTTCTGCAGACTTATGAAATACCAGTAGACCCGCTACCTGATGCCCGGATCTGGAGTCACAATTCACGAGCATTCTAGAATTCACTACAAGTAACAGTCTGAAAGAAATACAACTGTCTGAATGAAAGAAACGGTAGAACAGAAAAATAGACGGGGACTTCAAGATCTGTGAACGCCGACAAATCTACCTTGAGTCTCCGGATAGCGGTCCAATAGCAAAATCTCGATCAACCCGAGCCGATACCAAAATATGCACAGAAAGTGCAGAGTACAGTATCAGTACAACCGACCCCATGTACTGGTAAGTGTCGAGCCTAACCTCGACGAAGTAGTGACGAGGCTAAGGCAAGGCACCTACAAATCAACTTGTACAATTTAACAATGTATATACAAATAACAGTAATGAAGAGGTAGACAGGAAATATTGGGATGGGGAAATATGCTGGGGGAAATATGAGATAAGGAACTACAGTAGAATAATAACTGGAACAACCAATACACTATGAATCAACAGAAACAATGAATACAATAAAGGAAAAATGCACGGCATCACCCTCGTGCTTTTACTCTCAATCTCACCATAAAAATAATAGAAATGACATAGCATCACCCTTCGTGCATTAACTCTCATATCATGGCACGACATCACCATTCGTGCATTAACACTCACAATATGGCAGACATCACCCTTCGTGTATTAACACTCATAATATGGAACAACATCACCCTTCGTGCTTTTACACTCACAATATGGCACGACATTACCCTTCGTGCATTAACACTCACAATATGGCACGACATTACCCTTCGTGCATTAACACTCACAATGTGGCACGATATCACCCTTCGTGTTTAATACTCACAATATGGCACGGCATCACCCTTGATGCATTAACACTCTCCCTTATCATAATGCAATGCATAAATAACAACAGGGAGATAAAATAACAAGTACAAGCCTTACTTCAACATTTAGTTCCACAATATCAATCTCAACTTTGAAATAAATACTCGATTATCACCAGAAAATCCATAAACATGATAAGAACGATCAATTTAACAACACTAGTATAAACATGTAGTAATTAGGCATAGGAAAACGACAATATAAGAAAAACGGAAGAAACATGGAAAACAGATAAATTGGCGGCGCATAAGTACTCGTCACCTCACATATACGCTGCTCACATGAATTTCACATAGCAAAAAGTCTAAGGTTCCTAATTCCCTCAAGTCAGGGTTAGACATAACAATTACCTCGCTCTGAAGGCCACTTAATTCTCGATCACAGCTTTTCCTCTAGAATTCACCTCCAAACAATTCGTATCTATTAAAAAATGACTCAATAATATCAAATATTGCTAAAGGAATTAATTATATTGCATAAATTAAATTTTCCAAATTTTCCTCCAAAAAGTAGAAAATCGACCCCGAGCCCGCTTGGTCAAAACCCGAGGTTCAGACCAAAAAATTCATTTACCCATTCACCCCCGAGCCAGGATATATAATTGGTTTTGGAATCCGACCTCAAATCGAGGTCTAAATCCCCAAATTTCCGAAATCTCTAGTTTCTACCCAAACCCCTAATTCTACCATGAAAACTCTAGATTTTAGGTTGATAATTCAGAGTAGAGCTGCCAAGCCTTCGCGTTCGCGAGACCTTACTCATGTTCGCGATGGTTACGCCCCTGGCCTTCGCGTTCGCAATGAAGGACCACTTACTCTCCCCCAGGTGTGCCTAACACTAATTAATTTTCATAAAAAATTCATAACTCGAGCTGGGGACCTCCGAATTTGATTCCGGGCATACGTGCAGGTCCCATAATTTGATACGGACCCACCAAGACCGTCAAAATACAGATTCGGGCCTGTTTACCAAAAATATTGATCGAAGTCAACTAAAATCAACTTTTAAGGCAAAAATTCTTATTTTCTTCAATTTTCAACATAAAAGTTTTCCGAAAACACGCCCGGACTGCGCACGCAAATCGATGAGGGTAAAAATGAGATTTTTAAGGCTTAAGAGCACATAATCGAGTTCTAAAATATAAGATGACCTTTTGGGTTATCACATTCTCCATCTCTAAGACAACCGTTCATCCTCGAACGGACATAGAAAAGTACCTGAGCTGGTGAAAAGGTAGGGATATCTACTCCGCATATTGGATTCGGACTCCCAAGTAGCTGCCTCAACAGTCTGACCTCTCCACTGCACTCGAACTGAAGGGTAACTCTTTGATCTCAACTGGCGAACTTGCCAGGCTAGAATAGCCACCGACTCCTCATTGTAAGTCAAATCCTTGTCCAACTGGACAGAGCTGAAATCTAACACATGGGACGAATTTCCGTGATACTTTCGAAGCATGGATACATGGAATACTAGATGAACAACTGCTAAACTAGGTGGCAACGCAAGCCTGTAAGCCACCTCTCCCACTCTCTCCGGAATCTCAAAAGGTCTGATATACCTAGGGCTCAACTTGCCCTTATTTCTGAAACTCATTACACCCTTCATGGGTGATATCCGAAGCAACACTCTCTCCCCGACCATGAATGCAACATCACGAACTCTTCAATCAGCATAACTCTTCTTCCTGGACTGAGCTGTACGAAGTCGATCCTGAATAATCTTGACCTTATCCAAGGCATCCTGTACTAAGTTTGTGCCCAACAACCGAGCCTCTCCCGGTTCGAACCACCCAACTGGCGATCGGCACCGCCTACCATATAATGCCTCATAGGGAGCCATTTGAATGCTCGACTGGTAATTGTTGTTGTAGGCGAACTCTACAAGGGGCAAGAACTGATCGCTCGATCCTCCAAAGTCTATAACACATGCGCGGAGTACATCCTCCAAGATTTGAATAGTACGCTCGAACTACCTGTCCGTCTGAGGATGAAATGTTGTGCTCAACTCAACCCGCATTCCCAACTCACGTTGTACTTCCCTCAAGAAGTGCGAAGTGAACTGCGTACCTCGATCAGAAATGATAGACACAGTCACACCGTGAAGATGGACGATCTCACGAATGTAAATCTCTGTCAACCGCTTCGAAGAATAGGTAATTGCCATAGGAATGAAGTGCGCTGACTTGATCAGCATGTCCATAATGACCCAAACTGCGTCGAACTTTCTCTGAGTCTGTGGGAGTCCAACAACAAAATCCATAATGATACTCTCCCACTTCCATTCAGGAATCTCTATTTTCTGAAGCAACCCACCAAGTCTCTGATGCTCGTACTTTACTTGCTGACAATTTAGACACCGAGCTACATATGCAACTATGTCTTTCTTCATCCTCCTCCACCAATAATGCTGCTGCAAGTCCTGATACATCTTGGCGGTGCCCGGATGACTAGAATACCGGGAACTGCGGGCCTCCTCAAGAATTAACTCACGAAGTCCGTCCACCTTAGGCACACAAATACGGCCTTGCATCCTCAAAACTCCGTCATCTCCAGCAGTAACCTGCTTGGCAACACCGTGCTGCACTATGTCTCTAAGGACAAGAAAATGAGGATTATCATCCTACTGATCCCGATGTGCTCAAACAAAGAAGACCGAGCAACTGTACAAGCTAAAACACGATTGGTCTCAGAAACATCCAATCTCACAAACTGGTTGGCCAAGGCCTGAACATCCAATGCAAGCGGTCTCTCACCATCTGGAATATATGTAAGGCTACCCATACTAGCTGATTTTCTACTCAAGGCATCGGCCACCACATTGGCCTTCCCGAGATGATACAATATAGTGATATCATAGTCTTTCAATAGCTCCAACCACCTCCTCTGCCTCAAATTGAGCTCATTCTGCTTGAACAAATACTGCAAGCTCTGATGATCCGTGAATACCTCACATGGCACGCCGTAAAGATAGTCCTCCAAATCTTCAGCGCATGAACAATGGCTGCCAGCTCTAGATTATGAACAGGGTAATTCTTCTCGTGAACCTTCAGTTATCGGGAAGCATATGTAATAACCTTGCCACCTTGCATCAATACTGCACCCAGACAAATACGAGATGCGTCACAATATACTGTATAAGATCCTGAACCTGTGGGTAACACTAATACTGGTGTCGTAGTCAAAACTGTCTTGAGCTACTGAAAGCTCGCCTTACACTCGTCTGACCATCTGAACGGGGCACCCTTCTGGGTCAACCTGGTCAACAGGGTTGCTATAGATGGAGACCCTTCCACAAATCGACGGTAATAGCCCGCCAAACCCAGGAAACTACGGATCTCTGTAGCTGATCTGGGTCTAGGCCAGTTCTGAACTGCCTCAATCTTCTTAGGATCCACCTGAATACCCTCTGCTGATACAACGTGACCCAAGAAAGCAACTGAACTCAACCAAAACTCGCATTTTGAGAACTTAGCATATAACTGGTTGTCTTTAAAAGTCTGAAGAATGATCCGAAGGTGCTGCTCATGTTCCTCTTGGCTGTGGGAGTAGATCAAGATATCATCAATAAACACAATCACAAAGGAATCCAAGTAGGGTTTGAACATCGGTTTATCAAATCCATGAATGTTGCTGGGGCATTTGTCAGTCCAAATGACATCACTAGAAACTCATAATGCCCATACCGAGTCCGAAAAGTTGTCTTAGGGATATCGGATGCCCTAATCCTCAACTGATGGTAGTCAGATCACAAATCAATCTTCAAAAACACCTTAGCACCCTGAAGCTGCTCAAATAAATCATCAATCCTCGACAATGGATGATTGTTCTTGATGGTGACTTTGTTTAACTGCCGATAATCTATACATATCCTCATCGATCCATCTTTCTTCTTCACAAACAACACAGGTGCACCCCAGGGCGTGACACTAGGTCTAATGAAGCCCTTATCAAGCAAATATTGCAACTGTTCCTTCAATTCTTTCAACTCTGGTGGGGCCATGCGGTATGGCGGAATGGAAATGAGCTGAGTGCCCGGGGCCAAATCAATACAGAAATCAATATCCCTGTCGGGTGGCATCCCCGACAGGTCTGCAGGAAACACCTCTGGAAACTCACGAACAACTGGCACTGAATCCATGGAAGGAATTTCCGCACTAGAATCGCGAACATAAGCCAAATAAGTTAGACACCCTTTCTCGACCATATGCCGAGCCTTCACATAAGAGATAACCCTGCTGGTAGAATGGCCAAGAGTCCTTCTCCACTCTAATCGAGGCAACCCCTGCAAGGCTAAGGTTACCGTCTTGGCGTGACAATCTAATATAGCATGATAAGGTGACAGCCAATCCATATCGAGTATGACATCAAAATCAATCATGTCGAGAAGTAGAAAATCTACACGAGTCTAAAGACTACCAATGGTGACCACACGTGAACGATAAACACGATTTACAACAATAGCATCTCCCACAGGTGTGGACACATACACAGGAACACTCAAAGAATCACGAGGCACAACCAAATATGAAGCAAAATAGGATGACACGTAGGAGTAAGTAGATCCCGGATCAAATAAAACTAAAGCATCTCTACTGCAAACTGAAACATTACCTGTAATAACAGCATCAGATAACTCAGCCTCAAGCCTGGCTGAAAAAGCATAACATCGGGGCTGGGGCCAACCACCCTGAACTACGTCCATGGGACGACCTCTAGCTGGCTGGTCTCCACCTCTAACGTCCTGACCTCCACCTCTAACAGTCTGGCCTCTACCTCTAGCTGCCTGACCCTTGCCTCTAGTTGGCGGAGGAGGTGGTGCATCAACTGGTGCCGAAATCATGGCACGAGAATTCTGATGTTGTGAGCTGCCCATTGCCCGAGGGAAAAATCTAGCAATGTGCCTCAGAGCATTACAAGTATAACATAACCTCAGCTCCTGTGACTGCTAACCCCGAAACTGACCTTGTCGACCTGAGTAACCACCCTGATAACTCTGGAGTGGTGGTGCACTATAGGCTAGCTGGTCAAAATTATGCATCTGAGGGCCATGACTACCTGAGGCACCGTGGGATGCCTAGAGTGCTAAATGAAACGGCCTGGGAGGATGGACTCTACCAAACTTACCCCTGCCTCTAGATGAGGCACTGCCAACTCACCGGAATAACAAGGTCTCTTGTCAGACCCCTGGCCTCACTGAGCAAGAACCATCTCGACTCGCCTGGCAACATTGGCAGCCGCTTGAAAAGAAATTTCACTCCCAGTCTCCTTAGTTATCTGCAATCTGATAGGCTGAGCAAGTCCATCAATAAACCTCCCCACCCTCTCTCTCTGGGTGGGAAGCAAAAGAATATCATGACGGGCCAAATCCACAAAACGGGTCTCATACTGAGTAACAGTCATACTACTCTCCTAGAGACGCTCAAACTGACGGCGACGCTCCTCTCTCAATGTGATAGGCAGAAACTTCTCTATATAGAGCTAGGAGAACTGGTCCCAAGTAAGAGTAGGCGACCCAGCTGGTCTGGTCAGCAAATAATCTCTCCACCATTTCTTGGCACAACCAGTTATCTGAAATGCAGCAAAATCGACCCCATTGGTTTCCACTATACTCATGTTCCGTAGAACCTCGTGACAGCTGTCGAGATACTCTTAGGGATCCTGTGAAGGAGCACTAGTGAAGTGAACTGGGAAGAACTTGGTAAACCTGTTCAATATCCACAAAGCCTCATAAGACATAGCTAACCCATCACCGGTCTGTGGCGCAATAACCGACTGAACTACTCCGACTGGATGAGCTGCTGGAGCATGATACTGGGGAGCTATCTGCTCCGGAGCAGGAGTAGTGGGAGTCTGTGGCCCTCCTACGGCCTGAGAGACGGCTGGTGCCATGGGAAATGCGCCAGTCCGGGCCACACTCTCCATAAGGCCCACCAAACGGACCAAAGTGTCCTGAAGTACTGGGGTGGCAATGAACCCCTCCAGAACCTGAGTTGGCCCTGCAGGAACAGTATGGATGGAACCTCCTTGTCAAGATCTATCTGAGGCTCCACAGCTGGGGCTGCTGCTCGGGCTCTGGGTTGAGCCCTGCCCCTAACTCAGCCTCTGGCACGGCCTCAGCCTCGACCTCTGCCCCGGGTAGGAGCTGCCACTGGAGGCTCTAGTTGTTGCTCAGCTGAGGAAGTGGTACATTTTCTTGCCATCTATGAGAGAATAAGAGTATAAAAGTTCAATCCGTATTGAGAAAACATTGCACGACAGAGGAGAATAGAAGTGGAATTTGTTCCTAGACTTCATAGCCTCTGGAAGATAAGCACAGACGTCTCCATACTGATCCTCCAGATTCTACTAAGCTTGCTCGTGAATCGTGAGACCTAGGAAACCTAGTGCTCCGATACCAAACTTGTCAAGACCCGAAAATTCCCACCGTTGGGATCGTGATGGCGCCTAACATTTCACTTGATAGGCAAGCTAACGTTAGAGAATCATTAGACCAATCCTTATTCCACTAAGTAAATAATAATAATTAGCAAAGATAAAATATAGTGAGTGTAGAATAATATAAAAACTACATTAACTTCTACCACCCGGATCTAGAGTCACAATTCACGAGCATTCTAGAATTCACTACAAGTAATAGTCTGAAAGAAATACAGCTGTCTGAATAAAAGAAACAGTAGAACAGAAAAGATAGACGGGGACTTCAAGGACTGTGAACGCCGACAGATCTACCTTGAGTCTCCGGATAGTGGTCCAATAGCAAAATCTCGATCAACTCAAGCCGGTACCAAAATCTGCACAGCAAGTGCAGAGTGCAGTATCGGTACATGCGACCCCATGTACTGGTAAGTGTCGAGCCTAACCTCGACGAAGTAGTGATGAGGCTAAGGCAAGGCACCTACAAATCAACCTGTACAATTTAACAATGTATATACAAATAACAGTAATGAAGAGCTAGATAGGAAATATTAGGATGCTGGGGGAAATACGAGATAAAGAACTACAACAGAATGATAACTGGAACAACCAATAAATCAACCGAAATAACGAATACAGGAAAGGAAAAATGCACGGCATCACCCTTCGTGCTTTTACTCTCAATCTCACCATAAAAATAATAGAAACGACACAGCATCACCCTTCGTGCATTAACTCTCATATCATGGAACGGCATCACCCTTCATGCATTAACACTCACAATATGGCAGACATCACCCTTCGTGCATTAACACTCACAATATGGCACATCATCACCCTTCGTGCTTTTACACTCACAATATGGCACGACATCACCCTTTGTACATTAACACTCACAATATGGCACGAGATCACCCTTCATGTTTAACACTCACAATATGGCACGACATTACCCTTCGTGCATTAACACTCTCCCTTACCATAATGCAATGCATAAATAACAACAGGGATATAGAATAAGAAGTACAAGTCTTACTTCAATATTTAGTTTCACAATATCAATCTCAACTTTGAAATAAATACTCGATTATCACCAGAAAATCCGTAAACATGATAAGAACGATCAATTTAACAACACTATTATAAACACGTAGTAATTAGGCATAGGAAAGCGACAATATAAGAAAACAGAAGAAACATGGAAAACAGGTAAATTGGCGGTGCATAAGTACTCGTCACCTCACATATACACCGCTCACATGAATTTCACTTAGCAAATAGTCTAAGGTTCCTAATTCCCTCAAGTCAGGATTAGACACAACACTTACCTCGCTCCGAAGGACACTTAATTCTCAATCACAGCTTTTCCTCTAGAATTCACCTCCAAACCACTCGTATCTATTAAAAATGACTCAATAATATCAAATATTGCTAAAGGAATCAATTATATTGCATAAATTAAATTTCCCAAATTTTCCTCCAAAAAGTCGAAAATCGACCCCGGACCCGCTTAGTCAAAACCCGAGGTTCAGACCAAAATCCATTTATCCATTCACCCCCGAGCCCGGATATATAATTGGTTTTGGAATCCGATCTCGAATTGAGGTCTAAACCCCCAAATTTTCTGAAATCCCTAGTTTCTACCCAAACCCCTAATTCTACCATGAAAACGCTAGAGTTTAGGATAATAATTCATAAAATATAATGGGTAATTGAAAGAAAATAGTTTAGAATCACTTACCAATACTTTGGGGAAGAAAACAACTCTTGCAAATCGCCTCTAGTCCGTTTGGTTTTTGAGAAAAATGAATTTATGGCTAAATCCCGTGTTTGGATTCTGTTAAGTGCTGGGAAACAGTGTGCATCGCGTTCGCGAGGCCACTATCGTGTTCGCGAAGAGCAGAGCTGCCAAGCCTTCGCGTTCGCGAGACCTTGCTCGCATTCGCAATGGATACCCCCCCAGCCTTCACGTTCACGAGCCCATGCTCGAGTTCGCGATGAAGGATCACTGACTCTCCCCCATGTATGCCTAACACTACGCGTTTGCGAGGAGCTGGTCGTGTTTACAAAAGGTAACGCCCCCATCGCTTCGCGTTCGCGACCAAGCCTTCACGTTCGTGAAGAAGAAAATTCCAGCCTGACCAACTTACTCTTCGCGTTCGCGAGAGTACATTTGCGAACGCGAAGAAGGACATGCCAGAACACTTGCTGCAGCAAAATACCAAATTTTCCCAAGTTTAAAACATCTCGTGGCCTATCCAAAATTCACCCGAGCCCTCGAGGCTCCAAACCAAACATGTACATAAGTCTAAAAATATCATACGAACTTGCTCGCGCGATCAAATTGCCAAAATAATACTTAGAACTACGAATTTAGCACCAAATCGAATGAAAATCTCAAGAACACTTTAAAATTTCTATCTTCACAACCGGACGTCCGAATTACGTCAAACCAACTCCGTTTCTCACCAAATTTCACAGATAAGTCATAAATATTATAATGAACCTGTACCGGGCTCCGAAACCAAAATACGGACCCGGTACTAACAATCCCAACATCAATCAATTCTTGAAAATAAATAATTTTCAGACTTTTAACTTTCATCAAAAATTCATAACTCGAGCTGGGGACCTCCGAATTCGATTCCGGCCATACACCCAGGTCTCATAATTCGATACGGACCCACCGGGACTGTCAAAATATGGATCCGGACCCATTTACCAAAAATATTGATTGAAGTCAACTAAAATTAACTTTTAAGGTAAAAATTCTTATTTTCATCAATTTGTAACATAAAAGTTTTCCGGAAACATGCCTGGTCTGCGCATGCAAATCGAGGAGGGTAAAAATGAGAGTTTTAAGGCTTAAGAGCGCAGAATCGAGTTCTAACATATAAGATGACCTTTTGGGTCATCACACTACCGGGAAAAGGCAGTTAGGGAGACCTCAAAAACAAAGATACAAACCATATGATGAAGTAAATGCAAAGAAGTACAAGGTTTTATGTGGCAAATACGGACTAGAAGGGCATAACAAAAGATCTTGTAGGAATGCTCCCAAAAGAAAATAAAAATTGATACAGTTTAAGGTTTTGTTTTACTGAGTACTGTTGATGATAATATGTCCTTTAAAACATATGAAGTTGTATTTGTTCTGTTCTGGAGAATTATAGTTGTGGCGTGGTTGTGTTGCTAATTTTAATAAAAACTATCTCCTATAATGAATATTTGCTAAACAGATTTCAACTCTTAATGCAATTGGTTTGTAGTTGTTTTGTTCAAATACTGGGTATATTTATTACTTTTCAGCCTTTCCTAATAACACTGCTAAAATTGAATAGATTATGTATTTTTGTATAGTAGTTGTAGACATAATTGTAGTTATGTTGTAAATAAATTATATAGTATCAATATCGAGATCAAGTACTAACAACTTTCAACCAAAAAAAAGCCACATATGTTTTCTATTCTAAGTAGTAGAATTCTGGGCAAAATAACAAAACAAAAGGTAAAATAACTGTAGCAAAAATCTGCTACAAATAAATTCTAGCTGACTTGATCATAATAAACAATTTGTCTAATACTTTTCTACAATCCATCTACAACTAAACACTTTAACTACAATTTTTCTACTGAAAAGGGCAACTAATTCTTCTTTTTCTGGACTTGTGTTCTCTCGTTCACAGCTAGTGCACCTTTTCTTCTTGCTAATATGCCAGTCACCTCACTTTCACTAATTGCACCAAGATCTTGCTTTTTCCTAGCATAATCCCAAAGGAGCGCTCCATAGCGCCTACGGTGTTAATCAATATCAGAAAGGTTTTCCTTTGAAATCGATAGCTCTCCAATGCTGACATATTCTGCAAATGCTGCCACGTATACACCACAATCACAACAAAAAATAATAGGGGAAAAGATTTAGCATTCAATGTAAAATACAATTGGTTAAATAGATAGAAGGAAATGCAACACATACAGTGATCCTTCCTTTTGCTGGGGTATCTCACCGACCAACCACTGAATGTCAAAAGGGTTAGTAACACCTTTTTCAATGTATGCCTTTATGTTCTTGTAGTTAATGTCTGGACGCTTGCCATAGAATCGGTGCATGACAAGTAGAGGGGGATCATAATAGGAAACTTATCGACAACAGATTCAACAAGTTTGTGATTTCGTGAAGAGACCATATAATCATAAACATATAGAACACTATCGATAATGCCCAACACAACCAACAACTAATGAAATTTCTCCACAATGTTTATATCACGACCCAAAATCCCACCACAGGTGTCGTGATGGCACTTAGTCTCTAAGATTAGGTAAGCCGATTACAATTTCATTTCGATCTATTTTTTTTTAAACATACAATTTAATACAAGTGTCGAAACCAAAAGCGAAAAAAAATATTAAAAAAAACTCCCAAGACTGGTAATACTGAATCACGAACTCTAACCGAATACATGCTATGATTTCAAGGATCGAGTATACAATACTGTTCGAATAAGAGTGACAGTACAATAAAAATGGAAAGACTCCAAGGGACTGCGACATTCGATCAGCTCTACCTTGAATCCTTGTGAACAACACACTAACTATGTCCGTGTCCGATATCTCCAATACCTAGCTCTGCACAAAAATGTGCAAAAGTATAGTATGAGTATACCACAGTCGGTACCCAGTAAGTATCAAGACTAACCTTGGTAGAGTAGTGACGAGCTACAGTCAAGAAACTCACTAGTCTAATCACATGTGCAACATAGCATACAAAATATAATAGAACCAGATAGTAGTGACAACAACAATAATCCACGAGTGACATAAACAACAAAGCAACAAGAACACCATAAATATTGCTCACACAAATTATAAAGACAAATACAACCAATTAATCAAGTCTTTCAAAATATACATTGTTTAACTATTAGTTTTTCAAATAAAAATTTTTAGAATGTAATCCTTTCAATTAAATATATCCCGAATATACTTCCTCCAAATAAATATCTTACGAATGTAAATCTTTCAAATAAATATCTCTCAATTTAATTCTTCAAATAAATATCTTTTGAATATAATTATTTTAAATAAAACCTTTCGAATATAATTATCTCAAATAAAAACCTTTCGAATATAATTATTTAAATAAAAAATTTCGAATATAATTCTCTCAAATAAAAACCTTTCGAATATAATTCCTTTCAGGTAAAATCCTTCGGATATAATTCCTTTCAAGTAAAATCTTTCGAATACGATTTCCTTCAAGTAAAATCACAGGTTGACACCTCACTTCAGAATCCTAAAAATCTCGGCTCTCAGTCCACCTTCATATCTCACGGCACCTAGTGCCCATTTTTCTATCCCAACCGTACGTACAATTCACAAGATAGAAGACATAATAATTTAATGAAATGACTGAGGAGTGAATGGCGGGAAATTTTACAGAAAAGTAACAACATAACAAATATAGGTAAACAACAGGGGTGCTCCCGAGGTATCGCCTCGTAAATCCAAGTGTAAATGCTCAACAGGGGGATCTCCCGAGGTACCGCCTCGTAGTCCCAAAGTAAATATGCAAGATAGGGGGGTCTCCTGAGGTACCTCCTCGTAGTCCAAAAGTAAATATGCAAGACAAGGGGGATCTCTCGAGATATCGCCTCGTAGTCCCAAAGTAAATATGTAAAATCAAAGACGAAAGAATAAATCAGCAAGACCAACCTCTTCTCAAATCCAAATTTCTGATAAATATATTAACGTCTCCATTTAAACTTATTTAATAATTATTTGCAGATGAAAAATCCAAAATGTAGTTATTTCCAGAAAATGGCAACTTAACCAGCACGCAAAATCCACATAAGGATCAAAGTAGCAATCACACCAAATTATCATATAAAACAAATTCGACAAACAAAGAACGAGGCATGGCAAATAAGGATTTAATAAGTGCCAACAAATTTCCAATTTAATGCTTAAGAATTCCTACGACTTTAAACCAATACAATTTGCACATATAAGTCTGAGTACGTACTCGTTACCTCGCGTACACGGCTTTCACATTACAAAAATGCTACATACGACTCAATGCCTAAGGGGTAATTCCCCCACTCAAGGTTAGGCAAGATACTTACCTCTTTGAAGTTAAGCCGATATTTCAAAATAGCCTTCTTGCTTGAATTGGCCTCCAGACAGTTCAAATCTATCCAAATTAATTGCATAACTTCATTAAAATTCATCGGAAACAATTCTGGATAATAAAAGGTTGACTTAAAAATTTATATTAAAAAGTCAACCAAAAGTCAACGCGGGGTCTGCCTTACGGAACCCGAATGAATTTTTGCGAAATCCGAATACCTATTTCGATACGAGTTCAACCATACCAATTTAATCGAATTCCAATACCAAATCATCCTCCAAATCTTCAATTTCCGTTTTTGAAATATTTTACAAAAATCCAAATTTCCTCCATTAAAACTCGAATTAAACGATGAATATAACTATAGATTCATGGAATATAATCACTTTCGGATATAGAACACTTAACCCAACCAAGCTTGTGAAAAAGTCCCTCCCAAATTGCCCACAATTGAGCTCCAAAAATCCAAAATGATAATGGAAAAATGACCAAGTTCAATCCTTATGTTTCTGTGTAACAACCCGACCGGTCGTTTTGAGTATTACAACCTCGCTTCCCCATTTTCTGCTCAAATTACACTTTACGGTTATTGTGTGACTTGCTGGGGTAATTAGTTCGGGTCCGGTGAGGTTTTAGAATGAATTGGAATACTTAGTTCCAAGGTTTAAAGCTTAAGTTAAAATAGTGACCGGATGTGAACATCTGTGTAAACGACCTCGGATTTGAATTTTGATGATTACAATAGCTCTGTATGATGATTTTAGACTTAGGAGCGTGTCCGTAAAATTATTTGGAGGTCCGTAATGAAATTAGGCTTGAAATGCCGAAAGATGAAATTTTGGGAACTTTGACCAGGGGTTGACTTTTTGATATCGAGGTCGAAATCTAATTATGGAAATTTGAATAGGTCCGTAATGTGAAATTTGACTTGTGTGCAAAATTTGAGGTCAATCAGACATAATTTGATAGGTTTCGGCATCTGTTGGGGAAGTTGAAGTTTCAAAGTTCATAGGCTTGAATTGAGGCGTGATTCGTCATTTCGATGTTGTTATGTGTATTTTGAGGCCTCGAGTAGGTCCGTGTTATGTTATGTGACTTTTTGGTATGTTCGGACGGGGTCCCGAGGGACTCAGATGAGTTTCGGATCGTTAAAAGATCAAATTTGGACTTAAGAAAATGTTGGGGTTGCTGCCTACTGGTGTGGTCGCACCTGCGAAGCTTTTGATCGTAGGTGCGAAGCCGCATGTGTGAGAGATCAGTCACAGAAGCGGCCAAGTATGGAACCGGGAAGTGCTAGCAGGTGCGAGGAATTTGTCGCAGGTGCGAAAGTGTTGGCGCAGATACGGACTGGGGCTGGCATGAGGCTACCGCAGATGAGAAGGGGAATGCGCATCTGCGAGCCCGCAGATGCGAGATTTTAGAGGGCCGACTATTTCCGCAGGCGCACATTTTTGTCCGCAAAAGTGAATGCGCAGCTGCGAGCCCAGGCACCGCAGGTGCGGAAATGCCTGTGTAGTGTTTAAAAACGAGGGTTCCGAGATTTTGTTTTCTCATTGTGGACATTTGGGAGCTCGGTTTGGGCGATTTTGGAGAGGAAATTTTTCACACATCTTGGGATAAGTGCTCTTAACTCCCTTGTAATTATATTCCATGAATTAATCTTCATTTTTGGTGTAAGATTATTGAATCTTCAAGAGAAATAGAAGGAAATTTCTATAATGTCAGAAAACAAAATTTTCAAGTTTGAATACCGATTTGGAGTCGGATTTGAGTGAAATTAGTATGGTTGAACTTGTAATTGGATGGTTTGTCATATTTTGTGAGTTTCGTCGGATTTTGAGACGTGGCCCCCACGGGTGACTTTTGGGTCGTAATGTCGGATTTATTTTGAAAATATTAGCATTTTGATATGGAATTAATTCATATAAATTATGTGGACTGAATAAAATTAATTGTGGTAGATTCGAACCATTCAAGAGTTGATACGCGCATAATAGGATTTCTGGAGCATTGTGTAGCTTGCTCGGCATTGGATTTGACTTGTTCGAGGTAAGTAACTCTTATAATCTTGGAGATGAGGGTATGAACCATGAATATATGTATCATGTGAATTGTTGGGAGGTGATGAACATGATAGGTGACGGGCGTGTGGGCGTGCACTATAGAAATTGTGACATAATTGATTATGTGGAATTTTGTAGTTAAAGAATCTTGGCATTTTCCATGCGGTTTTATGAGTTAGAGAAATTAAGTTGAGAAGCATATTAAAAATCAAGATTGAGGCTATGTGCAGTATTGTTGGGACCCACAGAGCTCATATTGTTGTGAATTATTTGTTTTAAATTGAAAATTTATACTCAGTCATATTCATTTCATTGCATATCATAACTCAGTTTTATGACTCTATTTTGATGCATATAAATGTTTTGGGCCGAATGCCCTGTTTTACTGAAATGCCTGAGTGGCTTGAGAGGTTTATGACTGAGTGAGGCCGAGGGCCT
>AWOL01S0011171.1:18777-36321 GCA_000715115.1 Nicotiana otophora | reverse complement strand
GGGGCTGCCCGCCTGCAACATACTTTATTATTATAGCACGTGAGTTGTCCGTACAAATTATAGCGCTTGGGCTGAAGGAGCCCCTCCAGAGTCTGTACACACCCCCAGTGAGCGCAGGTACCTACTGAGTGCGAGAGCCGAGAGCCGAGTGCTGAGTGGCTGGGAGACATGAGTGATTGTGAGGTATACCCGAGTGGCTAGAGTGATTGTGAGGTATGCCCGAGTAGCACGAGTGACTGTGAGGTTTGCCCGAGGGGCTGTATATGAGTGATGTTCTGCCCGAGGGGCTGTTTATGATTTTATCACTAAATTGCATCGCATTGGCATGCACACATGACATACAGGCATAGAGATGTATTTTTTCTCATGATGTACAACATCACATCATTCATGATTTCTCACACATTTTGATAGATGGGCATAGTGATGCATTTGTTTTATACGGGTTATCCGGAAGGAAAATGAAACATCCTATTTATTATTGAAAAGATTTTTGGAGAAATTTATTGTTTTCAAACTATTCATATTATTGGCAACTTCGGCAAACGATTTGGATTTTCACCGATGTATTTGAAAGAAAGAACTACTATTTATTTTGAAATCATTATTTGACTGAGTATTTTATCCGTGAGTTACTTCTGGTATTATTTGCTTTATGTTGTTATGGATAGTTGTGATCTATTGATTTTGGACCCGACCTTGGTGAAAGCTCGTCACTACTTTCAACCTACGGCTAGGTTTGTTACTTACTCAGTACATGGGGTCGGTTGTACTGATACTACACTTGTGCACATTGCGTGCATATGTTGGTTGTTGTTGTTGCTGTGCTCAATGGTTGCGGGATTTGAAGATGTACTTGCGTTCCTGTTGTAGCTGCCTCTTCTTCATGGTAGCTTTAAATTTATAAAAGCTCTGTTTATGTATTATTCAAACAGACTATGTATTTATTTCATTTCCGCTTTGTATACTCTATTCTTAAAAGCTCGTGATTTGTACTACCAGTTCTTGGGGAGATGTATTGGTTTTAGATATTTTCTTTTAGTTAATTCCATTGAATTGGATAGATGGAAATTGTCTTACCTAACGGGTTGGGTTAGGTTCCATCACGACTAGTGGGATTTTGGGTCGTGATATTCTGCCCAGTTTCGCACATGCGGACAAATTTCACGCTTCTGCGTGCTCGCTTTTGCTAGACAAACCCCGCTTCTGCGAATGCACTGTCCAGCAGCCCCTCTCGCTCCTGTGGACTCATTTCCACTTCCGCGCAATCACAGGTACGATGCAACTTGCGCATCAGCTAAGCCAGCCGCTTCTGCGTTCCAGGCACCTTATCTGCGGTGTCGCAGGTGCGCAGTTGCTTTCGCTTCTGTGGAAATTCCAGCCCTACTCCTTGTCGCTTCTGCGATGACAGCCTCACTTCTGCGAGGTTGCTTCTGCGATGAAGCTTCCGCATAAGCAAGGACACCAACAAATCCAAAAATCCAACAGTTCTAAATGTCCAAATATCCAATCCGTTAGCCTTACAAAATCCACCCGAGGCCCTCGGGACCTTAACTAAATATACCAACACGTCCCAAACTACAATACGAACTTAGTCTAGGCCTCAAACCACATTAAACAATGCCAAATTTATGAATCGTGCCTCGAATCGAATTATGAGTTTTCAAATCTTCCAACTTCTATAATTTGCGCCGAAACGTATCAAATCAATCCGGAATGACTTCAAATTTTGCACACAAGTCATAAATGACGTAATGGAGCTGTTCCAATTTCCGGAATCAAAATCCGACCTTGCTATCAACCAATGGACTTACGGTCGAATTTATGAATATTTAAAGAACTTCATTTTTCTAACTTTTCGCCGAAATGTGCCGAATTGTCCTACGGACTTCCAAATCTAAATCCGGACATACGCCTAAGTCCGAAATTACCGTACGAAGCTATTGACACCATAAAAATCTCATTCCAGAGTCGTTTTCTCAAAAGACAAACTCCGGTCAACTCTCTTCATTTAAGCTTCAAAAATAAGAAGTGTTCTTTCAATTAAATTCTGAATCTTTCAAAAATCAAACTCAACCACACACGCGGGTTATAATACATATTATGAAGTTGCTCGGTACCTTAAGTCGTTGAACGGAATGTTAATTCTCAAAACGACTAGTCGAGTCGTTACAGTTTATAGGTATAATCACAAAATCAACTTTGTCCCATGCAACATTTGCAAGTAATCGGTACCCCACTATGTATTCTGATACGACGTCCTGGGATTTGTCAACAACAAGATTCTTATCGGTGGGAGCACTACTGTACCTCTCATAAATTTGTTCAATTTTAGTCTTCAACATACAGTCAGTGGTTGTAAACCATGTTTTATTTTCTAGACCATACTTTCCTCTCTTCCTCAAATAGTATAAAATAACATCAATGTGCTGCAAAAACAGATTTTATTATTTCTTAATGCTTCATACAATTTAACTACAATTTGTAAGCAAAAAATCTACAGATTTCTAAAATAACAGAATACTACAGCTAATCATTAAATTCTACTAGGGGGTGTGTGTACCGTATTGTTGAGGACTTACCCGGGATGTACCAAAGTATAAAACCAGTCCTTTTTATCAACTTTCTCCACTCCAAAATCAAACCATGACTTGAGTTGTTTATCTTTTAAAGTATAAGGCGCCTTTCTTCTATTTAAAGACATAGCAAGTACATTTATTATGTAGTTTCAGTTGGAAATCCATAAATTATATGCACTCGATAATATGAAAACATTGTATGATCTAACCTCTTTAAACCGTGTCGGTACCTAAATATAACCGCTTATTGAATTCTTCCAACAAGTCAGGATCAACATCGTTGCCAATAACCCCAGTAAATGGATGCTTGATGTTGAAAATTGGAGGAAGTCCAACAGAAGTGCTTCCCCCAAAACTGAAATAAGGGAGAAATGGGGATCCGGCATGCTTTCCAGGAACCCTTGTTCTTCCCTGATGCACAAGGGTTGTTTGATCTTCATTTACCTCGCCGAACTTAACAATCTATGAGAATTTCTCTAGCAGCTCAAAATCATCAAGTGTTACAGCCCTTTTTCCAGACCTGGAATCATTGTCCCAATCACCTACATTGATGTAGTCGGCTGGTTCACCTACAAAATTTAAAACAAAAGAACAACATTTTATGTTGGTTGCATTAGTTCTTTTAGGAAAACTGAAACTTATATGAAAACTGTTGTTTTTTTCCTACAATTATATTGTAACATATAATACCACTAAAATCTTCATTGCAATCGTCTCCTTGTTGTATAACATTTGCTTATTGAATGGGAGATTGCAAATGCATAGTCTCCTTCTCCTCATTTAAATGCTCTCCTTGTATGTCAACGTTTGCATCGTGTTTTAGAGAGTCCACATGCATAGTTTCCTTCTCTGTTATAATAAATGTGTATAACTTAATAAAATTGTAGATCATTCAGAAACAACACTGTAGATAAATTGTAGTTAATTTGTTGAAATGTCATCATGTAACTAAGATGTAATATGTACTGTGAAATATGTAGATAAAATGTACTAAATCATACCTACAGTTTCTTCCTCCAATGCCCCTTGAAATTGGGAAGATAAGTCAACACGTACAGGAACATTCTCCTCATTTTGAATGTCAGACATGTGTCCTGTACCTAAGACAATAATTGAAAATATAATGTATGTTATTTGTTGGTAATTTAGGCTATATGTAGATATAATGTAGATTATTTGTCATCAAATTGTATTAAAATTATTAAAATACTTGTTTTACTGTTGCTGCCCAACACTGGTTTAGCATTACTGCCCGGATTCTATTGTTTGTTCTTTTCTTTGTAATGCTCATTATTTTTCGTAGAACTGCGAGTAAACTGCAATGAGAATTTGTTAGGCTATATACTTTATGAATGCTAATATAAACATAAACATGGTAAAAATTATTATCCAAAATGAATATATTTCGAATGAAACCTTAGCATCAATGTTCATATCTTGTTGACTTTTTATTGCATGTAACACTGACTTGATGGAATCATCGAGTAGCAGTCGAATGCTACCTAGTTCTTGAAAAACCTAAAGAATAAAAAATGGTTATAATGTATCTGACAATTAGAGGCTTATATATATATATATATATATATATATATAAGACTAAAAATCAAGAATTAGGTATACCTCTTTCTTGAACAATCCAAGGTCTGAACCGACCTACATATTAAAATAGAAAGAGTTAAAGAAATAATTTGCATAACATAAATTAAAGAAACCAGCTAGGATTATCTTAAGATGTTACCTTATCAACATCTTTTCTTAATTTTTTTAATTATTTCACAATATCTTTCTTGTCATCTATTCCCATTGCCTGTTTATGTCCAAATGGAGATGGAGCATCTGTCGGATGCTCGACCTTTATTTCAGCTTCTTCAAGGATGTATTCAACTTTGTCTGGCAAAGTCATTCTAGAAATCTTTTCTGGGGCTTCAAGAATGTTGGTGAACTGAGTAAAAAAAATAATATGAGGGACCTAGTCATCATATGTATAAAATGTATAGATAATTTGTATTATATTGTTTGTCCAAAAGTGAAAAACATTTACCTTGATGCATGATTGCTTGATCATTCTCTGTTCCAATGCATAAATTCATATCTTGTCCTTACTAGCTGTCCAGTTAAGTATGCGAGGGATCGAATTACCAACCCTTGTACCTATATCAGTGTTGGCTATAGAGCAACACTCATACAACCAGATTTGCATAGCGAGTGGAAAACCTCGAATGAGATAAAAATGCACAGAAGGGTTGAGCTTATACCTAACAGACAGAAGCAATTGTGTATAAGCTTCGATACCCCATGTGAAATTCGCATACTGCCCCGAATCCACCAAATAGAACCTAAAATTATCTATCAAACCATTATCTTTCTCTGTAGAACAGAGGAAGAATTCTATTAGATAGAGAATACACACCTTGACTGCATCCTCATCATTCACCCAACTACAACTGGTTACAATTTGTTTCAAGTATGACTTCTCAACTTTTTCCTTGTTCAGAAAATAGCTCCTTATTGTTTTAATGTCATACTTAGTTGTGTAACCAAAGTACGTTACTTCTGTAAAACATCTAAAGCCAGTGATAAGGGCAAACTTCCTCAACCCAAAGTTCAACCTCTCACCCTTTATCTCTGCTGTAAAAAAATAAAAACCAGATGCGTTCAATTCATACTTCATGAGAAGGTGAATTTCCTGATTTTGGATATATATTTTGGGTAGGGAAAGAAAATGCCCAAAATATGTCTTTTAAACAACTTTAACCCATTTTCAGACAATAACACCTTGATTTGGTCAGGAACAACATGGTCGGATAATGTTTGGAACCTAGTGATGCCATAATCAATATCATGTGATGCAAACAATGTTCGATTCTGCACCAAAAGAAACAGTAAGCTAATAAAACTTGTTTAAAGACCAAAAAACAAAATAATCACAATTCTACTATACTTTATCTATAATCAGAAAGACATTAATACATTGCAGACAAGTAAGTTACAAAATTAGTAAACATATATAACAACTAACTACATTGAAGCTACAAATGCTCTGATAAAATTATGTTTAGAGCAAAAAATTAGAAACTAACAACTAGACATAATATATACAATTTGTTTACAGAAAATAAAACTAATATCTACAAATAGAGAAAATAATAACCAATAAAACCAACTAAATCATGTAGTACATTCCCTAACAAAATAATTTCGAATAATATATAAGAAATCAAAAATTTTTATGGAAATATAGAAAAGTTGATAACCAATAACAAATATACACAATATAGACAAAATTTCTACAAATACAGAAAAAACAAATGTATAGTCATGAGAATGAGAACAGGTTTTGTAACTAAAAAAAAGAACCAAAATTGTAACTACTAAAATTTTACCTTCTCCAATAATTATTGGGGTATGGTTTTAGGAGATTTTTTAACCTTTTTCTATTTTGAAGGTTTGACCGTAGGAGAAACTTTATTTTTTTTTGCAAGTTTCGGGATAACTTTTTCTTCGACGAAATCATCATCACGAGCAAATTTTTTTGCCCTTCCGCTTTACTGATTTAGCAGATGTCAAAGGTTCACCAACATCCCTGTCATACTTGAGTTTTGTTCGAGCTTCTACCCTAGCATCACGAGGGGAAAACATGGACTTTCTCTGGTTTTGCATGTGTCTGTAACGACCCGACCGGTCATTTCGAGCATTTACACTTCTCTCGGTAGTTTGAGGGCATGAGTAGCTCCGTTTTATATATTATGACTTATGTGAATTGTCGGTTTTGGTTTTCAGGTTATTCGGAATCGATTTGGAAGAATGAATTTCATGATTTAAGCTTTAAGATGGAAGAGTTGACCAAGTTTGAATTTTGTGAATTTGACCTTGGAATAGAGTTTTGATTATTTTGTTAGGTCCTTATAGTGATTTTGGACTTGGGGGTATGCCCGGATTTGCATTTGAATATTTCTAGAAGGATTCGGCGCTAATCGGCGAAAGTTGAAAATTTGAAGCTTTGGAAAGTTCATAAGCTTAATCGGGAGTTGACTATGATGATATCAGGTTCGGATTGTGGTTCCATAAATTTGAATAGCTTTGTTATGTCATTTGGGACTTGTGTGCAAAATTTGGGTTCATTCCGGGTTGATTTGATATGTTTCGGCGCGAGTTTTGTAAGTTGAAAGTTCAAAGTTCATTCTAGTTTGAATTGAGGTGCGATTCATCGTTTTGATGTTGTTATGTGTGATTTGAGGCCTCGAGTAGGTCTGTATTACGTTATGGGACTTGTTGGCATATCTGGACGGGGTCCCGAGTGGCCCGAATGAGTTACGGACGAGATTCAGATCATTTTCATTTCATGTTGCATTGCTGAAGGCATACTGGTTTTTGGTGCTTCCGCATTTGTGGAAGAATGGACGCAGATGCGAGTCCGCAGATGCGGACGATTGGTTGCAGAAGCGAGGGAGAGCTTAGTGAGGAAAATCACAGAAGCGGAAATTGGGGCGCATCTGCGGCCGCGCAGAAGCGATGGTCTTGGGCGCAAAAGCGTGATGGAGCGCAGAAGCGCGTTTGGCTTCGCACCCGCGGTTGCACAGAAGCGGATGGAGATTCGCAGGTACGAGGGGTCGACTGGATAGTGGAGTCCGCTGAAGCGACGCTGCAGAAGCGACTCTTGTGTCCGCAGAAGCGGAAATGACTGGGCAGAATCTTTAAATCGAGAGTTAGGTCGTTTTGTTCATATTTTGAGATGTGGGACTCAGATTGAGGTGATTTTGGAGGCAAATTTCATCACAAGAATTGGGGTAAGTATTTTAAACTCGATTTTGATTATATTTCGAGATTTTATCTCCATTTTTGGTAATTGGATTATGCGTTTTAAAGAAAATATTGGAGGGGGGGGTTGTCTAAAACTTCATAAAGCGAATTTTTGGAGTTTTGAACGTCGATTCAGAGTCGGATTTGAGTGAAACTAGTATGGTTGAACTCGTAATTGAACGAGTTGTCAGATTTTGTGAGTTTCATCGGGTTTCAAGGTGTGGGACCAGGTTGGGCTTTTGGGTCGATTTCGTGTTTTTGATTAAGATTCGACCTTTATCATTTGGAATTGTTTCCTTAGGCTTTATTTGATGTATTTGAGTTGCCTTTGGCTAGTTTCGAGTCATTCGGAGGTCGGTACGCATGTGATGGAATTGAGGAGCATCGTTTGGCTTGCTCGGTATTGGATTTGGCTTGTTTGAGGTAAGTAACACTTATTAACTTGGCGCTGAGGGTATGAAACCCCAAATTTCATATTATGTGTTTGCTGTTGAGGTGACTTACATGCTAGGTGACATGCGTGTGGGCGTGCACCGTGTGAATCGTAACTCCATTATTTCTGTGGTACTGTGTAGTTACATGAGCTTATCTGTAACCATGAAATCTCCACGTACTAGAGCTATTGAACTGTGATCCATGTTAGAAATCGTGTCTAGGCTACATGTTTATTCTGTTGGGATCCACTGGGGTCATTAGTGCTGTTGAGTTATTTTATTACATTGAAATTTCATACTCAGTCATGTTCATTCATTGCATATCATATTTCAGTCTCTGTTATTATTTATTAATACATCATATCATTATTTTGGGCTAGTTTCATGACATTGTGAGCCCGAGAGAGTGGAGAGGTTGATGACTGAGTAAGGTCGAGGGCCTGATTTTGAGATATTTATACTATAGCACGTGAGTTATCCGTGCGGATCCAGATATTGATATTATAGCACATGAGTTGTCCGTGCAGCACGTGAGTTGTCCGTACAGATTTTCGCGCTTGGGCTAAAGGAGCCCCTCTGGAGTCTGCACATACCCCCAGTGAGTGCAATTGATTTATATTGAGGGATAGACCTTCCCTAGACATGGATCTTGTCCGAATATTTTATACCTGGGGATGGATCTTCCCCACGGGCTAGATTAGCCCTACCCAGTACTAAGTGATTGATGGCCAGTTGATGTATATATTCCGGTATGGATCTTTCCTGGACTGAATTGGCCATGTACAGTACTGAGTGATTGAGCATAATGAGTGAAAAGTGTGAGACAGTGAGATTGAGTACTTTGAGAGTGTGAGTACATGATTTCATCTCTGAGATACATTGCATTTGACATGCGCACTTGACATACAGACATAGAGATGCATTTATCCTCATGCTGTACGACATTGTGTTATTCTTGATTTCACCTGCATAGTGACATGTAGGCATAGAGATGTACGTTCCTCATGCTATCTGAAAAAAATGAAACATCTTAAGTATTGTTGAAAAGTTTTGAGAAAAATCACAGTTTTACAAACCTACTCATATTTTGGTGATTTCGGAAAAGGATTTGAGTTTTACTGTATACTTGAAAATACGCATTTATTTTCCAGAATTTTATACGAGCTGAGCATTTATTTACTGGGTTATTTCTTGCACCATCTTTACTATATTGTTATGAACTGTTGTTGATTAATAGAGTTGGACTCTGACCCTTGTCCTAGCTCGTCACTACCTTCAACCTAAGGTTAGATTTGTTATTTATTGAGTATATGGGATCGGTTGTACTCATACTACCATTCTGGACCTTGCGTGCACATGTTGGATGCTGATGTTGCTGCGATCGACAAGAGATGGATTTGAAGACGTACCCGAGTTCCGGTTGTAGCTGCCTCTTATTCATGGCAGCCTTAGATTTATAAAAATCTATTTATATGTACATTTCAAACAGATGATGTATGTATATCATACCAACATTGTAAATTATAATCTTAGAAGCTCATGATTTGTACTTCCATTCATGGGGAATGCATAAGATTTAGATATTTTCTTTCACTTCATTGTCTTATTAAATTTCATTAGAATTGGATAGTTGTTAATTGGCTTACCTAACAGGTTGGGTTAGGTGCCATCATGACTAGTTGGATTTTGGGTTGTGACAATATTGATTTCACTACTTTTTTGGGTGAATCATGTGATAAAACACCCAAATTAAAAGTAGAAATATCACCAACATTAACATTTTTAAGGCTAATCTTCGGAACTCCTTTCTTCTTCATTGTAAGGGAAGGGAAATTTTAAGCTGTTACTGATTTCGTAGGATTTTGAGCGAGAATTCAGAAAGATTGAGAGAGATTATAAAATATTCTGAACAATAATGGAAGATAGCGTTAATAGAGGGAGATAGTACATAATCGTGGGGGGTATGGAGAAAGAAACGTGGGGGAGTGGGTTATGTACGTTAGCGAGATTATAAGAGTTAATTGATTCTCATTAAATTCCTAAAATGTATATAATTGGTAAATTGTATATGCCTATGTATTTAAATTAAAACTTGAGTATGAATAGTAATAAAGTTTCAAATAGTGTATAGGAAGGTAAAAATGTCTAGGTTTAATACTTAAATGGACACCTGGACTTGTCCTGATTTTTAAAGTCGGCCCTCTTAACTTTTATTTTTTCTATTTAAACACCTCCAGTTGAGGGGATGACTATTGATAAATATTTCTAACCGTTGACTTTTAGCTAAAAGTATCTCTTATCTATGAGAGTAGGTTCATATTTATCCTTCAAATATGTATATATGAGCATCTTTAATCCCTTAAAATTGCTAAAGTAGAACATCTTTGGTCTAACTAACTTAATGGAGCTAAAAACTAACGGTGCCTACTTGCTACTCATATATTGCGGTTAAAAAATCAAAGCTCATCAGTAAAAATCTAAACACATCCCCATTCCTAGCAAAACCCAACAGTAAAAAACTAAATCCCTGCCCGATTCTGTCACGACCCTATTCTCCCTCCGTAAGACGTCATGACGATACCTAATCTCTACGACTAGGTAAGCCTAACAATTGCGAAAAAATCGAAAATAAAGACACAATCAACAACTAATTTTCATCAGATAACTATATAACGAAACAATGTCGCTCGACATGTACAAGTAACCAACAACTCGAGCATAACAATATTCCCAAAACCTGGTAATCACAAGTCACAAGCTCTAACAATTTGTCTAACTATTTCTATATATCAGTAACTAGAAGAAATGAAGGAGGAACAACATGAAAGGGATAGAAGGGGACTCCGAGGTCTGCGGACGCTGACAGATATACCTTGAAGTCTCCAGAGAAGCAACAAGTATGCAGCTAATAGCGAGGCTGGTAGGAGGTACCTGGATCTGCACACAAAATATTTGCAGAAGAGTAGCATGAGTACACCACAACGGTACCCAGTAAGTGTCAAGCCTAACCTCAATAGAGTAGTGATGAGGTCATGTCAGGGCGCTACTGGAATATAATAATTTAAGGCAGAAAAATATAGCAGTGTAATAAGAGACTGGAAATGTAACAAGGAGAAACTACAGAAAACAACAGCATAACACATAGGGATAAAGCATTGTATAACTAGACATGCTGGTATAACTTAATTAAGATGTAACAGGTTATTACTCAGTAAAAACTTGATTTTTCAACAATTAGCCCGTGTACGCACTCGTCACCTCGCGTACACTGCGCTCACATATCACAGAAGTATCACAACAGTATCAAATCCTAAGAGGATTTCCCCCAGACAAGGTTAGGCAAGCCACTTACCTCGAACCAAGCTCAATCAATTAGTAAGAACGCCTTTTCCACGACTTTCCGACTCTGAATGGCCCAAATCAAGCCAAAAGCAATTACATACCATAAATATAACTATAAAAAGATTAGTCTAATTAATGAATTCAAGGCTTTAACAAGAAATTAGAAAATCGCCCCAAAAAGTCGACCCGGGCCCACATCTCGGAATCGGGTAAAAGTCACAAAATACGAATACCCATTCAACCACGAGTTCATTCGTACCAAAATTACTCAAATCCGATACCAAAATCTCGATCAAAACCCAAAAATTTGGTCGAAGAACTTTCTCACTTTTTTTCCAATTTTCTCAACCCAAAACCTTAATTAAAAGATAAAATTAACGATAGATTAGTGGAATATAACCATAAATGAGTTAATAATCATTACCCAATAACTTCCTCTAAAACTCCCTCAAATTATCGCCTAAATCTGAGCTCTCAAAGTCCCAAAGTGAAAATTAGATCAAACCCTCGTAATTTCCCCTTTTCTGCCCAGTGATCTCGCACCTGCGGACCCATAGTCGCACCTGCAGAAATTCCATTGCAGGTGCGGACTTGACTTACACACCTGGGTCCGCTTCTGCGATCAAATGGCCGCACCTGCGAGTACGCGCTTGCGAACAAATGTCCGCTTCTGTGGACTCCCCTTCCAGCTCACTCTCCGCATCTGCGGAACTTCAAGCGCATATGAGGGCTCACAGATGCGGCAATTCCCTTGAACCTGCGACCCCTGGACACTTCCTCAATACCGATTCTACGCTTGGCCTCTCGCACGTGCGTGTCCACATCTGCGCCCAACCCCACCGCACATGCGATGACACCAGAAGCTATGATGCTTCAGTAATACACACCAAGCCAAATTCTAGTTCGCTAACCACCCAAGCTATGATGCTTCAGTAATACACCCAAGCCAAATTCTAGTTACATCCTCCCCCTCTTAAAACAATCGTTCATCCTCGAACGAGAATAGAGACATACTTGAAGTGGTAAAAATATGAGGATAACGGTTGCGCATGTCATGCTTGGTCTACCAAGTCGTTTCCTCGACCGGCTGACCCCTCCACGGAACCTTCACTGAAGCAATGTCCTTTGACCTCAACATTCGCACCTGCCTATCCAAAATAGCCACTGACTCCTCAAAATAAGATAAATCCTTGTCCAACTAGACTGAGCTAAAATCTAACACATGAAACGGATCGCCGTGATACTTCTAAAACATAGAAACATGGAATATTGGTTGAACTTCTGCTAGACTGGGAGGCAAGGCAAGCTCATAAGCAACCTCCCCAACTCTCTGCAACACCTCAAATGGGACAATAAACCTCTGGCTCAGCTTGCCCTTCTTCCCGAACCTCATAACACCCTTCATGGGCGAAACCCGGAGCAAGACCCGCTCTCCAACCACGAATGCAACATCGCGAACCTTTTAATCTGCATAACTCTTCTGTCTGGACTGGGCTGTGTGAAGTCGATCCTGAATCACCTTAACCTTCTCCAAAGCATCCTGAACCAAGTCTGTACCCAATAACCTATCTTCGCCTGACTCGAATCAACTAACTGGAGACCGACACTGCCTACCATATAGAGCCTCATACGGTGCGATCTGAATGCTTGACTGGTAACTGTTGTTGTAGGCAAACTCCGAAAGTGGCAAGAATTTGATCCCAAGAACCCCCAAACTCCATCACACATACCCGGAGCATATCCTCTAGTATCTGAATAGTGCGCTCAGACTATCCGTCCATCTGAGAGTGAAATGTTATGCTCAACTCAACCCGAGTACACAACTCATGTTGTACGGCTCTCCAGAACCGCGATGTAAACTGCGTACCCCAGTCAGAGATGATAGATACCGGCATGCCATGAAGCCTGATAATCTCGCGGATATAAACTCGATCCACCTACTCGGAAGAATAAATAGTCATCACAAGAATGAAATGAGCCGACTTGGTCAACTTATCCATAATCATCCAAACAACATCACACTTTCTCTGAGTCCATGGAAGCCCAACAACGAAATCCATATTGATCCGCTCCCATTTCCACACCGGAATATCTAGCTTCTAAAGCAATCCACCCGGCCGCGGATGCTCATACTTCACCTGCTGGCAATTTAGACATCGAGCTACATACTCCAAGATGTCCTTCTTCATTATCCTCCACCAATAATGCTGCCTCAAGTCCTGATACATCTTCGCGGCACCCGGATGAATGGAGTACCGCGAGCTGTGAGCCTCCTAGAGAATTAACTCACGCAACCCATCTACATTGGGAACACATAGCCTTCCCTGTTGTCACGACCTAACTGGAGGGTCAAGACTAGCACCCAGGCCATACTTGCTGAGCACCAACGTACATTTTATATAACCTTCCTTATTATATTTAAGGGCTGACGAGATCAATATAAATGATAGGCATGGATCATGAACATCCAATAATGAAAGATAATGTCAGGAACATACATAACATGGGGCGACAAGACTGTTAAGAAACTATATATAACGTACGAGCTACCACACTACCATGAAAGACTATACAACAAAATTCAGCCGACAAGGCATTCCAAACCATACATGAGTCGACACCTATCTATGAGCCTCTAAAGGAACATAAGTGCTACAACATTTCCGGAATAGAGCCCCGACATACCCATAATATCTATAACAAAAATGCATACTAAGACCACGACAAGTCCGGAGAATGGATCTCACCAATAATCGCTGAACTGGGCAGCCTACTGTGGTGGGGGAGTTGCGTCTACCCATCTCTCAGGACCTGCAGTACGACATGCAACATCCACAAATAAAAAGGACGTCAGTACGAATAAAATACTAAGTATGTAAGGTAGAAAAACATAAGTAAGAACAATTATGTAAACAGGGATAGAGAATATACAACCTGTGACATCTGGGTACCTCTAAGAGCTACTGACATGAAATGCATGATACATACATATATACATAAACTTTTAAAACATACACCTTTATGGGCATCATTATCATCATATCGAACACGACCGTAATAGGCTCGGTAAAATGTACCCAGCCATCATAAGGCTCGGTAGAATCGTACTCGGCCATGTGGAGCTCGGTAAAACCCAACTGATCAGTGGTTGCACAATAGGTTTCGTACCTAGCCAACAATAGCGTGGCTCGGTAGAGTAAAATAGATACATATATATATATATATATATATATGACGCATGCTGGACTCATTGGAATCATATTTTGAACCTTTCGGAGTGATGTAAGGTCGGTATCCTCCGTACACATTATTAGGATTAACTCTTCATCAAGAATATTATAAGAATCAGGAAGTACCAATAACATTGATAACATAAGAATAAGAGAAGTAACATCAACAACAATCGTTCCATAAGAAGGGCAACAATATAAGTACTGCTATCTTCTAAGAGTAGAGTATCTTTGGAACCTCGTTCATTACATTATGTACAATCAGAGTCGTGCAAAATAATGATGAGGATAGCCTCACATACCTTGTATATACTTCCCAACCTCAATCAATGCAAATGTCACGACTCCATAGTCTACAATAAGAGAAATGACACAATCATTATCGTTTAAGCGTTGTAACTATTATGTATCGACCGCAACCTATTTACAATGAAACGGACAGCACCTTCCCTATTTACATGACTTCCCACAAGTCAAGACAATCATAAAACAGCCCAAACAACATCATCAATAATCATATTGAGCCTCCCAAAACAGTCCACCAACCAAAAACATTACTACCAAGCCTTTCGATATATATTTCACAAGTTCTAGCTTCAACGACTTAGCCGCAACTTGAATAATCTTAAATACATGTAGAGTAAGAGTTTACTTACCTTTAAACGGAAATAAAAACTCCAATTTGACCTTAATTGTCCACGAAATATCCCATCCAATGCTGCCACGAGAAGAAGGAAGCGAAACTAGCAATCAATTCGGGTTTTTCGGCACTAGAATTACTTTAGAAGACTTGAAATCACCTAGGGTTGATATTAAAAACTCGAGGGAGTATTTACATAACAAAAACCACTTAAAACAACCTCCCACACGAGCTGGAACAACACAAAAATCAGCAACGACAAGAAGAACAAGAAACTTACTAGCGCCACGGGATTCCCGACACTTGATTTGTGTTGTTTGCCCTTTGTTTGGGTCTTGGATCATGAGAGACCCTTGAGAGAGTATTTTTAGGGTTCTAAGGTCTGAATATACTGAAAATTAATGACTTAAAACGGGTTTGAGGCATCTTATATATATATCCATATGTCTTAAACCGCCTATGTGGGCCCCCATAGAGAGCTGCTTGGCACATTTTTGCGAAAACGCGAATATCTCTCTTTTCCGAGATCGTATCGATGAGCGGTTTAATGCGTTGGAAACTAGACTCATAGATATTCTATTTTGTGGGTAGATCAGTCCGTAATTCCTAGTACATTGGTAGAAAAACGTAGTAGCATTTGACCTAAAGTGTAAGTAAAATTATAAACGTAAGTTGCGACAACTTTTGTCGACTTTTGTTTCATAACTCGCTTGACTTCAAGACTTATGATACGTATATTATATGATTCAAATACATTAAAACATGACCTCTTGGGACAATTAAGCACCTCTAATTTTACCCGAAAATACGGGTTACAACATCCTTGATTCGTTTAACTTTTAATACTTGTTAACCACTCTTATACACCCTTGTATCATTTAAGACCAATAAGATTAACTTCTTATCATCTCAAAGATAATATCTTCTCGGATTTACATCAACTAACTTACGGTGTGATCTAAGGTACACGAATTTGGGTTGTAACACCCTCCCCCCTTTAGGAACATTTGTCCTTGAATGTAAGGGTTTATGTGGAGTCTAACTCATCGTGGATTTCGACGGAAATTTTTGGTTGAGTTTCCCCTATAAAATGGACACTAGCCAAACTTGCAAGTAGTTAAACCCAACATATGGCCTTACAAGACTATACGAAGTATTATGGATATGTACATTATCTGTATATCACCATTTTGTATTAAAAAGAGTATTCACAAGCTATTGCTTACCTCATAGAGTCGTTTTACCTTCTAATGCATCCTGCTTTCCCCCGGCATCCTCGTTATCTTCAATTTGGAATAGGTAAGGGCATTTAGACTTTATCTCATCTTCTGCTTCCCATGTCATTTCTTCTGTGTTCTTGTTCCTCCACAATACTTTGACGGAAGCTACATCCTTTGTTCTCAGCTTGCGGACTTGTCGATCTAATATAGCCACCGACACTACTTCATATGATAGATCCTCTGTAACTTGTACATCTTTGATAGGGATGACCCGAGAAGGGTCTCCAATACATTTCNATCCTCGTTATCTTCACTCTGGAATAGGTAAGGGTATTTAGACTTCATCTCCTCTTCTGCTTCCCATGTCATTTCTTCTATATTCTTGTTCCTCCATAATACTTTGACGGAAGCTACATCCTTTGTTCTCAGCTTGCGGACTTGTCGATCTAATATAGCCACCGACACTACTTCATATGATAGATCCTCTGTAACTTGTACATCTTTGATAGGGATGACCCGAGAAGGGTCTCCAATACATTTCCTCAACATAGATACATGGAATACCGGATGGACAAATTCCAATTTGGATGGCAATTCTAACTCATAAGCAACCTGTCCAATTCGTCAAAGAATTTTGTAGGGCCCAATATACTGCGGACTCAGCTTACCCTTCTTCCCAAAACGCATAACACCCTTTATCGGTGAGATCTTCAGGAAAACCCAATCACCAACATCAAATTCCAAATCACGACATTGGACATCGGAATAAGACTTTTGCCTGCTTTGTGCCATCCTCAGTCGCTCTTGTATCACTTTCACCTTCTTAATGGCTTGATGAATCAAATCTGAACCATATAATTCTGTCTCACTGACTTCGAATCATCCAACTAGTGATCTACATCTCCTCCCATACAGTGCCTCGTACGGGGCCATTTTAATATTGGAATGGTAGCTATTATTGTAGGCGAATTCTATGAGTGCCAGATGGTCATACCAATTCCCCTTGAAATCTAGAACACGTGCTCGTAGCATATTTTCAAGCGTCTAACTGGTACATTCAACCTGTCCGTCAATCTGCGGATGGAATGCAGTGTTAAGATTCACTTGTGTGCTTAAACCCTTCTGAAAAGACCTCCAAAAGTTAGCTGTAAATTGAGCTCCTCGGTCTGATATAATAGATACCGGCACACCACGAAGCCTAACAATCTCCTTGATATACAACTTCGCATAATCTCAGCCGTGTAAGATGTCTTAACTGGCAGAAAATGGGCAGATTTTGTAAGTCGATCAACTATCACC
>AWOL01S0011171.1:0-18424 GCA_000715115.1 Nicotiana otophora | reverse complement strand
GCATAATCTTCAGCCGTGTAAGTTGTCTTAACTGGCAGAAAATGGGCAGATTTTGTAAGTCGATCAACTATCACCCAGATGGAGTCAAACTTATGATAAGAGCGAGGTAATCCAATAATGAAGTCCATATTAATCACCTCCCATTTCCAAGTCGGAATCTCTATATTCTGAATCAATCCACCGGGTTTCTGATGCTTGATCTTTACTTGTTGACAATTAGGACACTGCGCTACAAATTCTGCAATAGACTTCTTCATGTTATCCCACCAATACTTATCCTTAACGTCATGATACATCTTTGTCAAACCGGGATGGATAGAATATCGGGACTGATGAATCTCAATCATAATCTTCTCTCGCAACCCTGCCACACTAGGCACATATAATCAGCCCTGGTATCTCAGTGCCCCATATCTTCCGATCTCGAAAGCTGTAATCTTATACTGCTTAATGCCTTCTCTCAATCTTACTAAGGTAGGATCTTCATATTGCCATGCTTTTACCTCAGCTTCCAAAGATGATTCTACTGTATTCTGTACAGTAACACCTCAGTCATCAGAGTCTAACAATCTGATTCTCATATTGGCCAGCTGGTGAAGTTCTCTGGTCAACCCTTGTCTACCTGCCTCAATGTGTATTAAGCTTCCCATTGACTTACGGCTGAGAGCGTCTACCATAATATTGGATTTACTGGGATGGTACAATATCTCGACGTCGTAGTCTTTCAGTAATTCAAGCCACCTACACTGTCTCAAATTTATCTCCTTCTGCTTGAAGATGTATTGTAAACTCTTGTGATCTGTGTAGATATCAACATAGGCGCCGTATAAGTAGTGCCGCTATATCTTCAACGCAAATATTACTGCATCCAATTCCAAATCATGAGTCGGGTAATTCTTTTCATGCTTCTTCAATTGTCTTGATGCATAAGCAATCACCTTCCCACGTTGCATTAATACGCACCCCAAACCTATACCTGAGGCATCACAATATACCACATAACCTTCTGTTCCTTCTAGGAGAGTGAGCACTGGCGGAGATGTCAATCGATTCTTTAGTTCCTGAAAACTACGTTCATAAGCGTCAAACCACTGAAACTTGGTAGTTTTCTATGTTAACTTAGTCAATGGTGCTGATATAGAGGAAAACCCTTCTACAAACCGCCTATAATATCACTTCTGACGGTGTTGTAGGTCTCGGCCAATTCTTCACTGCATCGATCTTCTGAGTGTCGACACTAATACCCTCGTCAGATATCACATGGNNNNAACTTGGTAGCTTTCTGTGTTAACTTAGTCAATGGTGCTGATATAGAGGAAAACCCTTCTACAAACCGCCTATAATATCACTTCTGACGGTGTTGTAGGTCTCGGCCAATTCTTCACTGCATCGATCTTCTGAGTGTCGACACTAATACCCTCGTCAGATATCACATGGACAAGGAATGCTACTGAGTTCAGCCAAAATTCACATTTGGAGAGCTTAGCATATAACTTATGATCCTGAAGGGTCTGTAATACTATCCGCAAGTGGCCCGCATATTCCGTCTCCGAACGAGAATACACCAGAATGTCATCAATAAATACGATCATGAACACATCAAGATAAGGCCTAAATAAACTATTCGTTGAGCTTTAAGAAATGAAATAACTCTAATGGGAGTATAATCTAAGGTACCTCTCCACTCTAACCAAGGTAATCCTAGCATAGCCAGCGTCACGGTCTTGGCGTAACAATCAAGAATAGCATAATGGGGCGATAACCAGTCCATGCCCAAAATAATATCAAAGTCTACTATATTGAGCAATAACAAATCAGCTCTGGTCTCAAAACCAGTAAGAACAATCAAACACAACCGATACACACGGTCAACAACAATGGAATCACCCCCAGGTGTAGATACATAAACAAGAGAACTCAAAGAATCACGGGATACGCCCAAATATGGAGCAAAATAAAATGACACATAGGAATAAGTGGAGTCTAGATCAAATAAGACTGACACATCTCTATGACAGACCAGAACAATACCTGTAATGACAGAGTCGAATGTAACTACCTCTGTATGAGCAAGAAGGGCATAATATCTGGCATGACCTCCCCTTCTAGGGCGACCTCTACTTGCTCGACCTCCACTTCGAGCTGACTGAGCAGGTGGAGTGGTAGTTGGTGCTGTAATCATAGCCTGGGGACCTGGTGGAGCACGCGGTGCCTCAGAAGTCTGTAGAGGTGCACCCCTCCTAAGTCTGGGGCAATCCCTCACCATATGGAGAGTGTCACCACACTCAAAACAAGCTCTCGGAAGGCGTGGTTGTTATGGCTGGCTCAGGCCAGGTCTGCTGGACTGACCGCTGAAAGCACCCAGTGTATAAGGTACACTAGACACTGACAGTGCATAATAAGGCTCCTGGGGCCTAGGAGTAGCCGGAATACCATTGGCAGTTGGAAGTGCTGAATGAACAGGGCGACTCACATAGCCCCTACCATGACGAATTGCATCTCGGTCATGAGCACCACTATAAGTGCTAGAATCTTGAGACCTCTTGGCCTATCTCTCCTCTCTCTCCCGAGTCAGCATGCCCTCCAATTTACTAGCAATACCCACAACCTGCTGGTAAGTAATATCCATCTCCAACTCTCGGGCCATGTTAAATCTGATACTGGGGTTGAGCCCCTCGATAAATCGACGGACTCTCTCTCGAACTATAGCAACTAAGGCGGGTGCATGTCTAGCCAAATCGCTGAAGTGAACCGCATACTCTAACACAATCATAGAACCCTGGCGCAACTGCTTAAACTCCGCTCGTCATGCATCTCTGAGACTCTAGGAAACATACTCCCTCAAGAATATATCCGAGAACTGAGTCCATGTGAGTGAAGCTGCCTCAGTTGGACTAACCAACTCATAAGCACGCCATCACTGATAAATCGTTCCTCTAATCTGGAACGTAGTGAAAGAAACCCCACCCGACTCCACTACCTCATGGTATGGAGGATACGGTGACACTTCTCAAGAAAACTCTAGGCATCCTCTGACGCCAAGCCACTGAAAGTAGGAGGGTGGTACTTCTTGTACCTATCAAGCCTGAGCTGCTCCGCTACAGAAACTGCTACCCTAACCTCGGGCTGAACTGGAGTTACCGACTGTATCAGTATGATCTCTGGAACCTAGTCGACCTAAACCTGCTGCTCTAGGTTACGAGCGACGGGAGTCTGTGCTCATCCCCCAGCCTGAGATGCGACAGGAGCAAGTGGAATCAACCCTTCTTGAGCCAAAGTGTTGAACATGCTCAGAAACTGTGCAAGGGTCTCCTGAAGAGCTGGTGCAGCAACAGGTGTCTCAGGCGTCTGCGCACCAACTGGAGCTACTGGTGGCTCCTCTGTAGCAGCTCGTGCGGGTGTTCTAGCTATACCATGACGTCCTCAACCTCTACCCCAGTCCCGGCCTTCCGCGGCTCTAGCAGGGGGCGCGTGTGCCTGGTCTTCTGATCCGCCTGTACGTGTCCTCACCATCTGTGAGAGAATACAAGATAGAAGTTTAGAATTCCAAAGTCAACAATTTCACACGACAAGGAATCAAATAAGTGAAATTTTTCCTAACAGTTCCATAGCCTCCCGAAGATAAGTACAAACGTCTTCGTACCAATCCGCGAGACTCTACTAAACCTGCTTGTGACTCATAACACCTATGAACCTAGAGCTCTGATACCAACTTGTCACGACCCAATTCTCCCTCTGTAAGACGTCATGACGGCACCTAGTCTCTATGACTAGGTAAGCCTAAAAATTGCGGAAAAATCAAAAATAAAGACAGAATCAACAACTAATTTTCATCAGATAACTATATAACGGAAAAATGCCGCTCAACATGTTAAAGTATCCAATACCTCGAGTATAACAATATTCCCAAAACCCGGTAATCACAAGTCACAAGCTCTAAGAATTTGTCTGACTATTTCTATACATCAGTAACTACAAGAAATAAAGGAGGAACAACATAAAAGGGATAGAGGGGGACTCTGAGGTCTACGGACACTGGCAGATATACCTTGAAGTCTCCGGAGCAGCAACAAGTACACAACTAATAGCGGGACTAGTAGGAGGTACCTGGATCTGCACACGAAACATGTGCAGAAGAGTAGCATGAGTACACCACAACGGTACCCAGTAAGTGCCAAGCCTAACCTCGGTAGAGTAGTGACGAGGTTAGGCCAGGGCTCTACTGGAATATAATAATTTAAGGCAGGAAAATATAACAGTGTAATAAGAGACTGGAAATGTAGCAAGGAGAAACTATAGAAAACAACAGCACAACACATAGGGATAAACAACAGGGGCGCTACCGAGATACCGTCTCATAGTCCCAAAAGTAAACGCTAAACAAGGGATCTCCCGAGATACCGTCTCGTAGTCCCAAAAGTAAATATGCAAAGGGTTCTCCCGAGGTACCGTCTCGTAGTCCCAAAAGTAAATGTGCAGGGGGATCTCCCGAGGTACCGCCTCGTAGTCCCAAAAGTAAATGTGCAGGGGGATCTCCCGAGGTACCGCCTCGTAGTCCCAAAAGTAAATGTGCAGGGGGATCTCTCGAGGTACCGCCTCGTAGTCCCAAAAGTAAATATGCAGGGGGATCTACCGAGGTACCGCCTCATAGTCCCAAAGCTAAACACACAGCTCGAAACCGATGGGAACAACAATTAACAGCAAGAACTCTACAGTTTAAGACTGATACAAATAAAGGAAAAGAGAAATTCAACAAAGCATGCTGCACCGATTTCAAATAAGCATTTAAGACACGTAGACATGCGATATTAGGCTAAACAGGATAACTACACATGGTGGTATAACTCAATTAAGATGTAACAGGTTAATACTCAATAAAAACCGAATTTTTCAGTAATTAGCCCGTGTACGCATTCGTCACCTCGCGTACACGGTGCTTACATATCACAGAAGTATCACAACAATACCAAATCCTAAAGGGATTTTTCCCACACAAGGTTAGGCAAGCCACTTACCTTGAACCAAGCTCAATCAATCAGTAAGAATGCCATTTTCATAACTTTCTGACTCTGAATGTCCCAAATCTAGCCAAAAGCAATTACAAACCATAAATATAACTATAAGAAACTAGTCTAATTAATGAATTCAAGGCTTTAGCAAGAAATTAGAAAATCGCCCCAAAACTTTGACCCAGGCCCACATCTCGGAATCGGGTAAAAGTTACAAAATACGAACACCCATTCAACCACGAGTTCACTCGTACCAAAATTACTCAAATCCGATAGCAAAATCTCGATCAAAATCCAAATATTTGGTTGAAGAACTTTCCCACTTTTTTCCAATTTTCTCAACCCAAAAACCTTAATTAAAAGATGGAATTAACGATAGATTAGTGGAATATAACCATAAATGAGTTAAGAATCATTACCCAATAGCTTCGTCTGAAAATCCCTCAAATTATCGCTTAAATCCGAGCTCTCAAAGTCCCAAAGTGAAAATGAGATCAAACCCTCGTAATTTTCCCTTTTCTGCCCAGTGATCTCGCACTTGCGACCCCATAGTCGCACCTGCAACGCCGCACCTGCGACGCCGCACCTGTGGAAATTTCATCGCAGGTGTGGACTTGACTTACACACCTGGGTCTGCTTCTGCGATCAAATGGCCTCACCTGCGAGTGTGCGCCTGCGAACAAATGTCCGCTTCTGAGGACTCCCCTTCCAGCTCACTCTCCGCATCTGCGGGCTCGCAGATGCGGCAATTCCCTCGCACCTGCGACCCCTGGCCACTTCCTCAATCCCTCTTCCGCGCTTGACCTCTCGCATGTGTGTGTCCGCTCCTGTGACCAACCCCACCGCAGGTGCAATGACACCAGAAGTTGTGATGCTTCAGCAATACACCCAAGTCAAATTCTAGTTCACTAACCACTCGAAATCCACCCGATGCCCCCGGGACCTCAACCAAATATACCAACAAATCCTAAAATACTATATGAACTTAATCGAGCCCTCAAATCACATCAAACAACAACAAAAATACGAATCGCCTCCCAATTCAAGCTTAATAAACTTTGAAACTTCAAACTTCTATAACCGATGCCGAAATCTATCAAATCACGTCCGATTGACCTCAAATTTTACACACAAGTCACATTCGACATTACGGACCTACTCCAACTTACGGAATCAAAATCCAACCCCGACATCAAAAAGTCAACTTCCGGAAATCCAATTTCCATGTTAAGCCTAATTCAGTTACAGACCTCCAATTCACAATCCGGACACGCTCCTAAGTCCAAAATCACCTGACAAAGCTAACAGAACCGACAAAACTCCATTTCGAAGTCGTCTTCATACAGTTCCAACTACGGTCAAATTCCTAAAACTTAAACTTCCATCTTAGGGACTAAGTGTACCAATTCACTCTGAAACCAAAAAATAATCTCCCGGCAAGTCACATAAGCATAAAATGATACATGGAAACTAATGATTAGAGGATTGGGGCTATTACTCTCAAAACGACCGGCCGGGTCGTTACAGATTCCCCCAGTTGTTCAGCGAAAAAGCAAATTGGATTTCTGATTACATTTTCTGCTCAAAGCTCGTAATTCTCTTGCCTTATCGAATTATCTATTTATGTAGAACCAAAACAAATCCATAAAAGTTGAATCTTTTAAAGCCACAAAAATTGAATCTTTTTATCTTCATTTGAGCTCTATAATTTTGAAACCAAAACTTGACTTGCCTAGTCTCCAAGGAAAGGCTTTTGCTCAACTCCAACTTTTGTTTCTCATAAGGATGAGGAAACTTCAGAGGGAATGGGGATGAGTTTGGATTTTTATTGCTTAATTTGATCTTTCAACGGTGATATGTGAGCAACAATGGTAGGCACCGTTAGTTTTTAGCTCCGTTAGGTTACTTAGGCCAAAGGTGCTCTACTTTAGCAAATGAATTAAAGATGCTCACACATATATTTGAAGGGAAAAAAAAGAACATGCCCTCATAAATAAGGGACAGTTTTAGATAAAAACTATAATCTCGTCCACATGAGATACTAAACATTAGCCTATATAAAAGGGTTGTGCACGGATCGGATCAGATCAAATTTAGCACATTTCGGATTCGGATTTTGAATTCTACAAAATGCAATCCGAATCCAATACGAATTAACATTGGATCAGATCGGATTTTAAACTTTGTATCGGATAATTATTTTGGATTTCGGATTGGATTGTCCGCATTATTCTGTCTTATTGCCAATCATATTCACTCTTTCATAATGCTCTCTGTTTCTTGCCACTAAGATTGGTGTTTATCAATAAAAACAAGAATGAATTAAGTGCTGTAGCAGATGCCACTAACTACTAAGGGCCTAACTCCTAAGGCGCTAAGTCTAACTAACATAGGAATGCTGCTAGCTGCTTAATGTTTCAAAATTCAAATGCAGCTAAACGTTTCAAAGAAATTCAAATCACAATATGAATTACATTGAAAGGCAACAATTGTCTTTCATTGTAATAAACAAAACACAATCTTCATAGCAAAATAAAAAAAAAACAAAATCCACACAGTTATCTAGTTTGGTCTTGACTGAAAAGGGAGGCGAAAGTCGATGTCACGACCCGAAATTCCCACTTTCAGACCATGATGGCGCCTAACATTTCACTTGCTAGGCAAGCCAACATTAGAATAATATTATCTATTTTTAAAATAATTTTTGAATTTGTTAACAACAAAGAAAAAATACGGAAGTAAAGTCTAAAATATAGTGAATAATCCAAAAAAAAATAACGGTGTCTAAATACCATCCCAAAATTTGGTGTCACAAGTGCACGAGTTTTTAGGATAAATACAAATAAAGGTCTGAATAAAATAAAGCTGTCTGAAAACAAACACACAGCTAAAGTAAAGTAGATGGGGACTTCAGAACTGCGAACGCCGTGCAGTTATACCTCAAGTCTCCTCTGAGTAGCTGAAATCCGAGCAAGTCTATGATACACCGCTGGGACTAACTCCAGAATCTGCACAAGAAGTGCTGAGCCTAACCTCGACGACAAGAAGTATAGTATCAGTACAACTGACCCCATGTAATGGTAAGTGCTGAGCCTAACCTCGACGACGTAGTGACAAGGCTAAGGCGGGTCACTTACATTACCTGTATGCAATATTAGTAACAACAACAATAGTAGAAATAAATTAGGTAACTTATTTATAATAATTGAAGCCAACTCAACAGTCATAACCAATTATCATTTCGATCAATTCTGTTGCAACGTGCAACCCACTCTCACAATATATTCACATTCAATTATGTATCAGCGTACAACCCGCTCTCACAGTATATTCACATTCAGTTCTGTTGCGGCGTACAACCCGATCCTCCCATATATTCATTTTAATCAAGTCTGTTGCGGCGTACAACCCGACCCCCCAATATATATATATATATATATATATATATATATGTGTGTGTGTGTGTGTGTGTGTGTGTGTGTTGACTTTTAAATAAGTCTGTTGCAGCGTGCAACCCGATCCTCCAATATATTAATTATAATAAATCCTGTTGCGGCGTGCTACCCGCTCCTCCAACATATTCATTTACCAATTCTTATAGAATAATTTCCCCAATAAATGCAACAATTAATATAAAATTATAAGACAACAAGCATACACTAATTATGATTTAATTACGAACAAACAAAGGCAAATAGCAAATTATTATAGAAATCAGAGAGAAAATATACAGTTTAATAATTACTATGCTAAATATAAAATAACAATTAAGGCACATAATTCAAATAGCATGTAACAATTAATACAGGAATTCAAGAATTAATATTTGACAAAGAATAAGAGAGAACCAAGTATTATAATAATTAATTCATAATTTAAAATAATTTATGATTTTCTTCAAGTAAATACGCAAACAATTAATTTGACGACGTATAGACACTCGTCACCTCGCCTATACGTCGTTCACACACATTTCACATAACAAATAATTTAAGGGTTTTATTCCCTCAAGTCAAGGTTAACCACGATACTTACATCGCTTTGTAAATTCCAATCAATTATTCAACCACAACTTTTCCTTTTAAATTTGTCTCCAAAAGTTTCAAATCTATTGATAAACAATTCAATATATTCAATACTAATCATAAGAATTAATTCCATATGAATTTACTAATTTTCCGGATTAAAATCCGAAATTTATTTAAATATTCGACAGTGGGACTCACGTCTCAAATCTCGAAAAAACTCACAAAATCAGAACACTCGTTCCGATACGAGTTCAACCATATAAAAATTGTCCAATTCCGATATCAAATGGACCTTCAAATCTTAACTTTTCGTTTTTGAAAGATTTTATAAAAATCTGATTTCTTCCATCTAAATCCGAAATAAATGATGCATATAGACATGAATTTATGAAATATAATCATTTTTGATTAAAGAACACTTACCCAATTCAAAGTCGTGAAAATCCCCCCTGAAATTTCCCAAATCCAAGACTTGAAACTCAAAAATGAGTAAAAATGGCGATTTCCGAATTTATGGGCTCTGCCCAGTCATTTTCGCATCTGCGGATAAAAGTTTCGCATTTGCGAGACAAAGCTCGCATTTGCGATGCCAGGCTGCCAGGCGAAGTTCCGCATCTGCGGACACTCCTGTCGCACCTGCGACATCCGCTTCTGCGCAAAATGGCCGCACCTGCGAAGACCCCAGGCCAGTTCAGTCCCGCATCTGCGTGATTTGGTGCGTATGTGCGGACACGCTTCTACGATCGATTCCTTGACACGCCTGGGTGCATCTGCAATGGAAGGCTCGCATCTGCGAGCTCGCACCTACAAGCAAAAATCTATTTTAGTTAGGCTAGGTAATAATTAGTTTCTTTTTTAATTTAATTTCAAAAATAAATAAATTATGCATTATGTGTTGTTAATAATTAGTTACTCCATTTTGAATATGAATTTAAACATACTTAACTAATTTTTTTTTACGAAAGCAATAATTTTTTATATTTTACGCTCAATGCCATCTTTCAAGTTTGACACTCAGAATCATCTTGTTACAACTACCATAACTATACATAATTTCATCCGACGACATTCTTCTATCGATAAAGAATTCAACTATTATGCTAATGAAGACATTACTGCAAAAACTTAGGAAGGAAATGAGCCTTCTAGTATTCCTTTAGAAATGCAAGGCAAGTGTTCTACTAATATGAAGGCGTTGTGTGATCGAATTAGAGATAAAATTATTGAGAAATATTATAACATTTTAGTGACTTTGCTTATTATTTCATGGTGGACTATCAATATATAGTAATTTGTGGAATAGCCTTCTAATTCATACTGAATGATGACAATAAGTAACTCTACTTGATAATATTATATGCTTTGGTATAACTATATATGTTAAATTGATTTAAATATTTAATATGTATGTTTACTTTATATTTTATATTTTAATTAGATAAAATAAAAAATAATAAAAGTTTATTACGGTAAATATTTAAGTTTATTTTTTTAAAAATAATTATAAGACCTTGGTACTGTCCTTTTTGATAATTTGACACTCAAAAGTACTCTTTAGAAAAATTGGCCAAGCACATTTTGTTACCAAATGTTGCAAAAGTATTTCTTAAATCAATTGACTATTTGTTTTTCAAAGTAAATAGTTTTTGGCAGTTTGGCCAAATGGCTTTAATTCTATATTACTGCTATTATTTCACTACTGGTATTATTCTCTGTCGCTACATTACTGTTCAAATGTGTTAGTAGGGATATTGATATTGCGAAGCAGAAAAGCTTACTTTGTTTTTTCATGAATCCCGTCCCAACGGCTCTCTTAATATTGTAATTGTGGAAAACCCCCCAAACTCCAGCGATGAAGCGCTGCTGAAGTAATCACCTCCCCAAAAATCGTACCGAGGATTCCATTGGCGTTGCTGTCGCAGGCGACGTTTCTCTTCTGTTTGAAATTCCAATAGCAGTTTATTTTCTGGAAAGCATAGCTTACAGAATCAGAAGCCCAAAGTTGAGTAAATCAATCAAATGCAGTAGCAATTTATTTTCTCAAATGCTAACAGAAGAATTTTACCCTCTTTTTTTCTAATCCTCAATGTTCTTTTTATATATTCCGTGTTTATTTGAAGCTTCATTTTATCTTAAAGTACAAGTTCTTTACCCCAAAAGGAGCTGTCTTTGGTTCATTTAATACTTGGAAAGTGCACAATTCTGGTTTCTCTTCCATGTACATATTGAATCTTTTAGTTAGTGTTTGTGTGTTTATGTGTAGATTTTCAGTATCATACTTTAAAGAGAATATCTTCTTAAACCATAGTACTAGAAGGTGTTTCTTTCTGGAATTGCCCCAAGTAATGTGAGTTGTTTTTATAAGGCTGAGATACTGCTGGTTGCCTCTTGTGTGGAACTTTTGCTTTTGCATATTTTTTCCTTCTCATTTTGATTCGGTGGAACTATTGATGAATGTTTTTATTAATTAGCGTAATATTCTTGAAAGCTTATTTTAAAGTTCTAAACTCAGAGCCCGTTCTAGATATTCTTAAAGTTATGTTTAGGCTCCTATGTTCTGGCTTGAGCTTATCTGCTTTTAGTGGTTCATTTAGCTTTGCACAAAGTCTTTCCTCAACCTATACAACTTTAAGATGCTTTGAGTAAAGTTGATTAAGTGTTTTAACCTTGTTACAATGACACGTGCCTCATACTGTTTGTTTAGTTTTGACTCTACTTCCTTCGGCATCTTGATATGATTGAAAATGTGCATCCAGAAAGTAGTATAGTTACTTAACAACCAGATTTGGTTTGAGAATTGAGAAGTGCTTAATCCGATCCAACACCACTCTGAAGAATATGCAACCTTTAAGCTCTTCATATCTCTTTTGGTAGAACTAATCTAGCAATCTCAGTCCAGTAGCCATATGTGACAACCTGTTCCATAGCACAGCACAACATGAAAAATTTTCTTCATGCATTCTATTAGAAACAATTCCTCTGCTAATGAACTTCTTGATGTGTATTGACTAGAAAACTCCGGTGTTCATATGCGTGTTTTTGCTAATATCATCCTCAGTTAAATCAACAGAGCATCATCTGGTGTAAAGTACTTTTTCGGTTTTTTCCCACATAACATTTGCAGGTTTAATTATTAAGGGGAGAGCACAGAGAGCACAATAATAGACATTAACATTTTATTGTTTGACCTTATCTGAGAAGGTTGTTTGGTTTTGAAAGTCGAATAGGTCGCTCTTGTTTATCAAAATTATTACAATGTCACACATCAAGATCTTTACATTTAGAACTCTTCTTTAACTCTTCAGGTTTCTCTGCTAAATCCTCAATCTCTCCTTCTACTAATGCATTCATCTTCTTTCCCTTAAAAAAATCTTCTTTTTCTCTGCACATCACACAAGCATTTTTTTTAAAAACTATCTTAGACTCTTACTTTGGATTCTTTATATATAAAATAACTCATAAAGTCCTTAAGAATGCTTTTGATGTCCAATTTTTGTGTAATATGTTTGTGTTACCATGTTGAACCTTTAACTTTTCAGCATGCCTATTTAAGTGTTTAAATAGGCTGTCACTTTCCTCTTTGTTTTACGCGCTGCTTTGAATATTTCTTTGCATGAAAACTGTTGATCAAGTGGAATCGTCGCGCGAAGCTCAATGATGGCATATGCTCGAGTGGAAGCGTTACTTGAAGCTCAGACATTGCATACAATCAAGTGGAACCGTCTTCCAAGGCGGGCCAGGTACCCATGGGAAATGATGATAAAGGCTAGCTACTCCCTCCTTTTCAACTTATATGTCACTCTTTTAAGGGTTATAAAGATTTGACATTTTCTTCTATTTTAATACTATTAAACTTTGATTTTCACGCTATTTTCAAACTTTGGAGATTTTCCTAGTTTTATACTATGGTCATATTTTGTACTGTTTTCTTATTCGAATATATTAAACTATTTTGCACTTTGCATTATCTTCAATATCCAAGCCCGTTTCACTTCACATCATTAGACTACTTTTCATAATTAAAGTTGTCATACCATTTTAAAACATTATGACATTTTAAGTTTCAAACTATTTAATTCGTCTTCTCTCTTTAATTATTTTCCAATCTTGTCTTGAAACACTTAAAAGTTGATGATCATACAAAGTGAAATGGAGGGAATACTTACCAGTTAAGGCCCTTTTCCTGCATCGTCCGGTATTGATCCCACTTGAATTAAATATCAAAAGTTGGGTCAAGCCGAGGATCAAAGCCTTACAATTTGGCTATTGCTGAGTTTACTTAAGGGATTGTAGGCCAATGAACGACCCAACTTTAGCTTTAGTCTCCTGATGTTTTGTTTGTGTTATTGTTATATTGTCTTGGTTGTTTTATATGTATATTGCATGTTTAATAACTTAGCTGAGACTTGGTGTGTTAAATTTAAATTCTGTTAAAAGTAATTATAGCCTGTTTGGCCAAGCTGGAAAAATCAGCTTATTTTGAGAAGTGCTTTTTTTAAAAGTGCTTTTCAAAAAAGTACTTTTGGAGAAAAGCAGTTTGTGTTTGGCTAATCAATTTGAAAAGCACTTTTGAACAATAATTTGTGTTTGGCGAAGCTTTTCAAAAATTGCTTTTATGTGTCAAATTACAAATAAGGACATAAAGAGATTTGCTTAATAGTTAATATTATATAAGTAGATAAATAATTACAAATTTTTATTATTAAAGATAATAATTAAGTTTTTTATTTTATTTAAGTAAAATATAAAAATAAAATTGAAAGGTACTTTATTCTTTCAAGATAATTTAAATATATCAAAAATCATCCAATAAATATGAAAGTTCATCCCAAAAGTCATTTTATATTACTTAATAGTTTAAACTAAGTAAGGTTATTTTGGTATATATAATATTTTGCAAAGGGTATTTTTGGTAGGAAGAAAAGTCAACTGCTTTTGCTTCTGGAGAGAAGCTACTTTTTTCTGCTTCTTCAAAACTGCTTCTGCTTCTAGCCAAAAGCACTTTTTTTTTGGAAAAAAAGCTTGGCCAAACACCTCAAATTGAGGAAAAAAGCACTTTTTTGAAAAAAAAGCACTTTTGGCATGCTAGAAGCTTGGCCAAACAGGCTATTAATGTGGGACATAATCACTTAAATAGGGTAAAACAAATACATGAATAACATAAATTAGTTAGTATCTTAAGGTACGTACTTGGAGCCTTTAGATAGTGCTTGGCCTTTAGTATCAAGGATAAACCTTAGACTTTTAAGAATAAAACTTTAAATACTTCAGTGCTTAATCATGTAGCAACTTTATATATAGGATACTTTAACTAATCAACTTAAATCGGAATGTAACCTCATATCACAAGATCTCGAGTGGTGCCTCACAACTTCTCCTCGGATAAGCGAACCTCCTAACACATTCTCTTGTTTTCTTAGACTGCGTCGGAGTCAATTTCTTTCTCTTTCTTTTACCAAAGTATTTTTAATATAAATCAAATGCTCTTTTCTCTAAAAATTGGGTTAACTAAGTAACCCAACATACTTAGTTAAGATGATCTCTTTATTTATGTTGGGTGGCGACTCCAAAGCATTCTCAAAACCCTTTTGAGTTACCAAACTGTTGCATAACAAACACTTTAGTGAAAATTTGGGGTGCGACACCAAGAAACAACGATAGTTGCGCGCTCTTCCACTAAAGCATAATAAAAAGCTGTTGTTGGAGCTGTGGCAAAATTTAACTAGGTAACCAACCGTATTCGTGAATTCTTCCTTCCTCCCAAGCACACAACCACTTTCCTATGTGATAATATTGGATCACATACCTCAGAAAAAAATTCAGTTTACCACAGCAGGATGAAACATGAGGCCGTTGACTTCCACTTTGTTCGTGATTAAGTTGAAAGGAACCAAATATCAATATAACACATCTCCATGGCAAATCAGCTTTTTCCAATTTGTGTTCACATCTTGAAAACATACTCAGTCCTTCCAGGGTCTTCCATCTTGGTATTTTTCGTTCCATGAGATCCTAGGTCTTGTTGTTCTAGGTTATGCCTTAACCTGCTTAGACAGCGGTTGGCTAGCTGCCGACTATGTGATTGCACTTTGACAAAATAAAAAGTTTAGACACTAAAATAAAGGTGTCAAAACAAAAACTAATTATTATAGTATCAATATTTGCTATTTTGGTGTCATTATGGGATGTCACAGGCTGACTATCAATTTCTCGTATATTATTCCACAAAAAAAAAAAAGGACGCGTACCTTCAACAACAACTAAAATGAAACCATATGTTCGTATCCTGGAACTATTTCGTGGTACAAATTTAACCACCTCAACTTCCCATTTCTGCCATGTTATAGGTATTAAGTTAAAGTTTCTTGACAATGCAAATTTGAGATTACTAGTAATCTAGATGTTATTAGATTCACAATCAAAATTTTCTAAACACATAAACTTTTGTTAAAAATCTACTTGTCATATCCAAATTCAAAATTAAATGCTCTGATGGTAACACTTCCAAACAAGTCATTTTTTCTTTTTGTGGATGGCTAGAATAATTAATTTTTAACTAACATAATTTTAGAAATTAAAATGAAGAAAGTAATCAATTTTTCGTTTTTGGCATCTTGTAGTTACTATAGTTTCTTGACATTGAGAATGGGACATTACTATAAACCAGATGTTAAATTCACAATAAAAAATAATATTTTTAATGTAATTTTTTAGTATATATAAACTTATCTAAAAATCTAAAGGACCAATGTTATACTCAGATCGAGAGTTAAATGTTTTGATGCTCCATTTTCAAACACGCGTCATTGATTTCTTTTTTAGACGAAGAGAGTAATTAATTGCCAACCAAATCTTTATTCTCAAAAATTGTCAACCAAATCTTTAATATGATTTTATAAATTAAATATGGGGCGGAGTAAACTATAACATGATTTTAGAAATTAAAGTGGGTGAGAGAAAAAAACAGAAGTTAAATTATATACACCGCTAATGTAAAGAGTTTTTTCACCATTATAATTTAATCGACCGCAATATATTACATACTTTTTTCATGTTACTGATTTATATATTAGTGTAAATATGTACATATGATTAGCTTTTAAACGAGATGATTGTGTTGATAATTATATATACGGTGTAAAAAAAGTTAGGCTAATAAAAAAATAAGTGACTTGTCATGACCGATTAAATTTTATTGATAGTGTAAAATATTCTTTAAATCTAAAAAGGGAACTCAATAAAATCAAATGGGTGACATGGACTGTGAAAGTATGTAGTACTAGTATTTAAGGGGAGGAAGTTCAAAAAGTGGCAAATAAGTGAATTTGAGAAGAGAAAGAGACACTTGACTGCTGTAAGCTCGACTCGTGTATGGTGTCGGAAGAGCACCGCAACGATTGTTCATCCCTATGTTCCAGTCACCTCCCAGCTCTACCTACCCCACCCCTTTAACCCCTTCTATATATATATTCTCTTTTTTTACCTCATGAAACACACCTCCTGTCATTGTCTCTGAAAAACTCTCTGTGGTGTATATATGTTAATAATCGTTAAAGGGAATTTGTGTTTATTGTAGAAAAAGAAAATAAAAAAAGAAAGAGATGAAAAATCAGAGAAGCAAAGAAAATAGAGGCTTGTCTCTTTGTGTAGTCAAGTGTACAGTGTACTATATAGGTGGAATAGTGGGAGACAACAGGTGTGTGTGTATATATATATATGTACAATGACTAACTTAACGGTGTTCATCTGATTGCCATTTGAGTTCTGTTTATAGCTTTCATTCTTTCCACCCTTCTCATTCTCTTGCACATTCTTGGCTGTCACCCATTTTGGTTTTACGATGCGCGATAGAGGTAAAGGCATTGAGATGTCTAAGATCTACGAAAATGATCATGGACAAGGTCAGGACTTCACCACTTCATTAAAGCTTACAGTTTTCTTTAATCTTTTGCCTTCTTTGAGCTTTTTCCTGTTCTGTATCAACTCTTGGATTCCTCTTTTATGTTCTGTTGTATAAGTGGTGTTGGTTTCATTGCATGAAGGGATTGGAGAATGGTTTACCAAAATTTTCTGGTCATAAAATCTCAATTAGAGACGATATTAAAAGATTTCTCAAATACGGCACTTTAGGGGACATGCCACCCCCAATCCTCCATCCTATCCTCTTACCTTGCCGGGCCGGCTCTCCGGTCATTTTTACCCCTTTTGGATTGTTTTTACTTGATTTATTCCCTTTTTGTTTTTTTCTTCTGATCAAACTTATTGTTGCATTCAACTTTGCACCTTAGTTATGACTCACAAATGAGTTAGCCATAGGTGTTTTAATGGTGATGTTCGGTCAGCTTGTGCATGACTCAACTATTTTATTAGATACCTGCTACCTCTCACCAACAGATACCGGGTAACTTTACCCACAAAAGTTTAGGCAGATGAAACCTAGCATTTTTTATCAGCGGTTTCTACATGTTTTGGTTTCTAACTGATCCAGTATTTTGGCGTAACATTCATAATCTTGCTTTCAGCATGACGCTGTGCTGATCAGTGGTTATGATTTGTTTTATATGTTTCTTTTTGGTTTGGTGGAAGTGGTTATAATTTTATAAGTACCACTTATCGTGTTACTCAATGTTCTTCCACCAGCTTCTTGTACGTGATCATTTGCTGGGGTGGCTTGATAAAAGTACTGATTTAAAAGCGAACTTCAATAAGAGGTTTGAATTTATTTAATAAAGTTTGAGATTGTTTTTAGCTGAATTTATTTATGAAGGTGGTGTTTGATCCATCTTGCACGCATCTCTATCATTCACGTGATTTTTCTCTCTTCAAATTTCATTGCCTAGTAATATCAATTTTTTTACCACTACATAGAATTAATGTAAGAAATAATTCCATACATCTTGAACAACTCAAATCTATTTTGAAGTCTAAAAGTGTTCTCGTTGTCTGAAACTGATTCTTGAGCTCTGAATATTATATGATTAGGTGCTTAATGGTTCCCTTATTTAATTTTTTTAAATTCTAAAGTTCAAGAAGCTGTGTGCTTTCCTTCGAATTGTTCAGTGCTGGCTTCAGCCTTTCTAAAATCGCTCTGTGGTCTTCCTTAGGTAGAAATAGTGGCTTGCATAGGGAACTATGGCTTGCTTGTTCTGGTCCACTGGTTAATGTTCCAAGCAGTGGTGATATGGTCTTCTATTATCCTCAAGGTCACATTGAACAGGTTTTGCTCTACTCATTTAATTTGCTTTGATGTAATCTCATTTTCGTTTACTTTGGAAATATGGACAAAAAAAAGTTCATTCGGTACTTTAAATGGCGGATAAGATGTGTGAGAAGGCACAGGAGAAAATATGTTATTGATATTGGATGAACAATACAATACAAGAGGTC